>KK100023.1:46804-92338 GCA_000611695.1 Rhizomucor miehei CAU432
GACTTGGAGATGACAAAAGAAGTACGTTTTGAGTTTAGAGACTGCCAAACTGTCACTAGAAATTCATGACTATTTAGGATGAAGGGCTAGCCGGATCAGCGTGGATGGATCCGATCGTTTGAACCATTCTGCTTCGACAGAGAGTACTTAACTCGGAATATGCTCGCGACGAAGGAGAAAATATTGTTGACAACTCGAGAGTTGAGAGGAATCCTGCTGCTGGTGACTAGAAGGAACGAAGTCTGTATTATCAGAACACTTCGACTGCATCGAGATAAGTGAAACATGATACGTGAAAGCTGGATGCGTGTGGTACTTTTTGGACCAGACTTAGGCAACACCTTTTTGCAATCGATGGGAGAGCGACGTATGTCTTTACGGGTTCAATAGTTTACTCAAGCACCGCCTTCTTACAACCTTGTCCATATGCATTGTTCTGTTTGCAAGGTGACATGGAAAAATGGTATATTCTTTTAGCGAAATGCTACTATTCGATCCTCAATAAATGCTTTACTGCTGTATCTATGTGTTGCGGTTATAATAAAGAAATGCAACACTGATTACAATGAAACAACCACACAACATTCCTTCAGTACCGATGATCCGGCGTCTTATGCTCCAGTTACTTCTTCATTTGCGACGTGTATCTCCTGCGTACCTGACTTATCACCGTTTGATCTCAATGGGAATCGAAGATCTGATGCGGTCATGCGTTCTGGAATCTAGTGACGACCGTAACAGCCTGAAACAACTTATCGTATCCAATATCCAAATATTCCAGAAAACGACGTTATCTTGGCAAGATACAACGAAGGCATATTCATCAAAGCGACTGAAGATGGTGCATTAAACTCTGCAACGGAGGTAAAATCATGAGAACAATGATGGTCCTCAATACGGATTCCTGAGAAAAAATAGCATTCTCCAATCATTCAAACGGATGAGGAGATGCTCACCTGTGCTATCTATGCGGTCTTGTAGTGCGAATGCTAAGCTACAGGCTATGCATTTATATTATTCTGTCGTATCCGCTAGTGTCCTCAACTAGTCGTACTTGTCATATTCGTCATACGCAACACTCTTCACGTGATGTTCTAGTCATATCGACTTAGTACTAGGAACCTTATCCAGAGATCCGCTCATCCATCACTCTTAAGGTACAGTCTTCACTTCTTAGCACGTCTAAGTACTTATTCTACCGTTATCATCGTATTGAAGTAGGAAGAACAAGTCTATAAATATGGTGTAGTTTTGCAATTGCAATAAAGAACTCGATTCAGTCCCACTGGATTTCACTTGTCAATTTTTCTTTTCGACTTCTCACTTCTGCGATTGCCCATATTCCAGCTCATCCTGATTCAACGCGTTATTATGCCACTCCAGTCGGCCTGCAGCGCTTCAAGTTCGCACAAGTTGCTCAGCACTTACTTGCAACACACACACACACGCACACGAACCGTATATCATAACCGCGACGTAAGTGAAGAGCGACGTTTTTGTGAAATATTCGACCAAGCATCGCTTATTAATTTGTTTCAATGTAGAGGATGATGTGTGCGAAAATAAAGCTCAGAAAAGGATAGTCATCTTCAGAGCATGGATGGGTGGAAGTATCAATGTCGACAAAGACCCGAGAAAATCCTGACGATCTACGTTGCCGACCAAAATGCTCGACACACCCAGCTTGAAGAGGACAGTAGACGACTAGACATGCAGTGGTACTTGTTCTAAAAGTGGGATGCTATTTGTTTCCGATCTTTTTGCAAAGAGAAAGGTTATGAACCGAGCATTGCAGGAGGACATTGACCAAGCATTGGAAATAACGGCATTGTACGAAGACGCCTTGATACAGTACAATGAATTAGAAGCTTCGTCTTTCCAAAACCTTCTAGGTCAATGCTTCTGAAAAAATTGCCAGAGGAGATCCGATATCCTACATAGAAGACATATATTAAAAGACTGACGGATCCTATGGATAACATGGCTATCTCCTTGATCTGGGCGAAAGTTACAGCAATCTCATCAGCAAGGACGTCATTTCTGTTTTCGACTTCCATTATAATCTATTCGCTCGACAATATCACATTACGCTGAATATGCAACGCCTTGTAGAAGTATGCATGCGCGCGTGCGCAGCGTTTCATCAGCAGCTTTATCCCATTTATTCAAGTGTATGAGGTAAGTTTGGAGCTTACATATGTTACCAGCTATGGAACTGAAAATAAGGCTAAGCTATACAGGATTAGGAACATTCTGGTCGACATCTTTGTATAATCCTGTGTATTTTCAGTATGCATCGAATACACGCAAAAATGGTATCAAGCAGGCATGGATAATGTTGGAATTTCAGCCAGGCTCGAGGCATTGCACGGGCGAATTGAAGAGCCATTTTCATTGAACGAAGAAATAAACAGTTACTTAGATTTGGTGATTAGGAGTATAAGTATTTGCCATTATCTAGTGTCTAGAAAGGATAAGCTAGCTTTGACTATGGGCGAAATCAAGAATATTAATCTGTAATCCTTTGAGGACCATCAGACGAAACCGAATTGCTAAATACATATAAAGGTCTCTAAACGGAATCAGAATACAGGGTAAGTAAGCACAATGCATGCATGTATGGCTGTGAATCAGACTATTGCACGACCGTATAAATTGATGCTGCACTTAGTTTCGAGTTGTCCCAATTAGCTGGCATATTTACGTACGCTTTTCTGCTATATGTTGCCAGCCAGAAAACGTCACTGCATGGGCATCGTATACATTACAATGAAGCCTTCTGAGAGTCTTTCTTGGTGGGCAGTTCGTACCTTTGGATATTCTGACGCTGCGAGCAGAATTTCTGTCACACACTAAGCTGACACCGCGAATAAAATGCTTACTTGCATTATGTACTCGATGCAGGCCATTTCATGTCTTGTTAGGGAAAGAATGAGGGAAGAAAGAGTGTCTTACCTTTGGTATTATATGATCTTAGCTTCTCCCTTTATTTTAAGGCAAGCCCGTCGGCACCCTTGAGCGTACTAATTACTGCGCCCAAACATGATTCATTATCATTTTTGCATGTGAGCATAGAAGCATTCCGAGGCAAACATTCTTATCTCCACTTATATAATTCTTCTCTGCATAAATCGAGTATCGCAACTGAAGTACGATAAGTTAGAAGCTAGAAAAGTTCTTTTTACAAAAGCAATCAGAATTTTCAGCTGCATAAAATATCTGGAGGCTGCAGCCTTTCGTCTTCTCGACTTGCTTTCCGACGAATTCATGAGCAAGAGGCAATTGACCCTTAATTCCTTCTTTGCAAAAAAGACACAATCGTCTGCTGATCGAGGTAAAACGCAGATTGCTTGAGCAGTCCAGATAGGAAAATAATTTTAACGACGAATAGGTGACGGCAGCGAAGGTGTGGGCGTGATCAACGCGTCGCCGATCGTGACAGGTTCCACATTCTCAACGCCAGCAGCGCCTTCAACTACGACCACACCGACGACTCCTCGGTTCGAAAAACGATACGCGTACGATCCAGAAGCGAAGGCAGCAGAAGAGCCATTCGAGATCGAGACAGAGAGACGTCATGCTCTATTCGTGCAAAAGTTTGGCGAACTGGAGGAGCGAGCGCAAAAGAGACGAAGACTTGACAGTGAACAGATGGACGTTGATATGGATCTCAGCGCTACAAACACAAGATCAGATATTGGTCCGGGACAAAAGAAATGGTCGCCTTTGGAACTCCAAGTCTTGGAATTTAAAGAGAAGTATCCCGGTGTATTACTGGTGATCGAAGTGGGATACAAGTTTCGATTTTTTGGAGAGGATGCAAAGGTATAGTCTACTATATAGATCCCATTATTGATATTTGAGCTGTTACTGATAACGCGATAAACTTTTAGATTGCATCTCGCGTTTTACACATTGCTCACTTTATCGATCGAAATTTTTACGTCGCCAGCATACCTACTCATCGCCTTTCTGTGCACGTCCGTCGGTAGGTTGGCACCCCATATAACGAGTTGCATTATGATGCTAAGTTTAACGCAGCTTGGTCCATGCTGGATACAAAGTTGGTGTAGTTCGTCAGACGGAAACTGCAGCGCTCAAGGCTGCAGGCGAAAACAAAAGCGGTCCTTTTCAGCGAGAACTGAAGCACTTGTATACGAAAGGCACGTTTGTGGATGAAATGGCAACGTCAGAGATGGATGAGGAGTCTCCAACAAGTTCGTCGAGTTACTTGCTATGCGTGATCGAAGAGAAAAGAGGTGGAGGATGCTCTGATGAACGTGTACGGATCGGTCTGGTGGTAAGGTGTTGCTACATACCTCGCGATGGTGAAACGTTATGCTAACGATATTACACAGGCGGTGCAGCCGGCAACGGGTGACATAGTGTACGACGTCTTTGATGATGGATATATGCGATCCGAGCTAGAAACGAGAATTTTGCACATTGAGCCGTGTGAACTGTTACTGCCTCAAACTCTAAGTACTGCGACAGAAAAGGTTATCAAGCATTTATGTTTGCAAAGGTAATCTAGTGAAAGAGCTGTGAAATCTACGATGTCTTTTACCACTTTAACATATTAGGACGACTGCTTTTGGCGAATCAGTGCGACTAGAACGCATGCGAGTGAATGATACCTTTTGCACCGACTACAACGCTGCATTCACCTACGTTTCCGACTTTTATACCCGAGAAATACAAGATCGAAACTCTAATGTCCAGCACGGTAAATATTTGTTAAACAAAATTGAGAGGTTCAAAAATATTGACAAGAAACACAAAGATGTCCTGTTTGCAGAGATTTTGAAACTTCCAGATGCTGTCATGTAAGCTTTTCTATTGTACCTTACCCATCTTGATATTAATCTTTGCGTAGCAAAGCACTTGCAGCCACGTTGCGATACCTATCTGAATTTGGACTCGAAGATGCTTTAAAGCTCACCAAATATTTTACGCACTTTTCATCGCGAAGTCATATGTTATTGAATGGAAATACAATGGCAAACTTGGAGATTTATCACAACTCTACGGATTACAGCGAACATGGCTCGCTTTTCTGGGTCCTCAATCACACCAGTACTCGCTTTGGCAAGCGATTGTTACGCAAATGGGTTGGAAGGCCGTTGGTGGACGTAGAGTGCGTTGAACAGCTAGAGTGCTCAAATTATAAACTGATGACAATAACAATTTGATAGACAATTGAACGAACGTATTGATGCTGTGGATGAGCTCTTGACGACGGACAATCCAAAAAAAGCAAAAGCTCATGGGCTGTTGAAACAACTTCCAGATATCGAGAAAGGCCTTTCACGAATACATTATGGAAGGGTAAGCGCTACTTTGATGGAATGGTGGAGATAAGTCTGGATGCTAACAAAAGTAGGCCTCGCAATCTGAGGTAGTACAAATCTTGAATGCTTTGCTCCGGATAGCAAACAGTTGTCAGGGTGTGCAGGAGTACAAGTTCAGATCGCCTCTTCTCAACCGAATATTTGACCAGCTACCGACGATCAAGGATGACGTATTGTCATTTCTCAGTGCCATTGATCCAGATACTGAGAGCAAAGTCCATTTCTTTCGGTCCGAGGAAAAATGGCCCGAAATACCGCGGCACAAACAGGCAAGTATTTCGATCGTCCTTGATATCCGAGATAATAATCCAGCACTATGAAAATAGAATATTGCCAACGTTGAGAGAGAACTGGGAGATTATTTGTTGACAGAACGGAAACAAACGGGCATTGCAAACTTGGAGTTTGTTCACGTTGCAGGCATAGAGGTAACGAAGCAGTAATGCGTGCACTAATATAATTTCGCTCACAAAATACCTGCCTAGTATCTTCTGGAAGTCAAAAATACATATGTGAAAAAGGTGCCACGCGAATGGATCAAGATTAGTGGGACAAAAGCCGTATCACGGTTTCATACACCCTTTCTGTTGAGCAAGCTGAAAGAGCGTGAGCAGCACAAGGAAAGGCTTTCAATTGCTTGCGAGGACGCATATCGGAGCTTTTTGGCGTCAGTTCTTCATTGATGGAAAAGAAAAAATGCTAAGGATACTGACTGATTTTCTGAAATAGAGAGATATCCGAAAAATACGAGTTGTTTCGCGACGTTGTTCTAGCATTGGCACAGCTCGATTGTCTCTTCTCCTTGGCAACCGTGGCGAACCAACCGAACTATGTGAAGCCTACTTTTTCCAAGGACGCAAGAATTAAAGTGAAAGACGGCAGACATCCGATGGTGGAAAGGTTGCTAGGGACTTCATATGTACCGAACGATATCGACTTTGATGTAAGTGCAAATGTGCATTTTGTCTCGCTATTCCGTTACACTAACTTGTTTATAGGCAAATGGACATAGAACCATGGTGTTAACAGGTCCCAACATGGGAGGTATGGCATTTCACGAAATTGTTATTTTCGGATTTTAACGTACTTGGTGATTACTAGGCAAAAGTTCATACATAAGACAGGTGGCATTGATAGCCATCATGGGCCAGATTGGATCCTATGTACCTGCCGCGTCTGCAGAGCTAGGAGTTTTGGATGCGGTGTATACTAGGTATGCAGGCAACATCTATGGGTATCCTGCTCTTGTAATTTTCCATTGACATTTGCATGGATAAATCAGAATGGGAGCGCTTGACAATATGCTCGCTGGAGAAAGTACATTCATGGTGGAGCTGCATGAAACATCGGATATCATGAAGCAAGCGACGCCACGCTCGCTCGTGATTTTGGACGAACTCGGCCGAGGCACCAGCACGCATGATGGTATGGCCATTGCTTATGCAGTCCTAAAACATTTTATCACCAAGGTAAAGCTTTATTGTATAATGATTTTATGAGTTTCCACTGAAAGGTGTTGATTAGGTACAATCGATCACGCTATTTGTCACGCACTATCCGTTCCTCGCCGAGCTAGCAGACGAGTATCCAGAATCGACTACGAACGGACACATGAGCTTTTTGGAAAGTAAGGAGGGCGACTTTACAAGTGTGGTTTTCCTTTACAAGCTTGTCCGCGGCGTTGCAATGAGGAGCTATGGGTACACGAAGTTATTTCATCACCACCAATACTTGCTTACTTATGCTCGCCTTTTCTAGTCTGAATGTGGCCAGATTAGCCGATATACCAAAATCTGTTATCGAGCTGGCGCAAGCCAAATCGGAGGAGATGGAAGCTGCAGTCATATGCAAGACAAGCAGAAAACGAGAACAACGCCTATCGCACATTTTAAAAATATTGTTTGATGACCAAGCTATCCTTGAAGGCGGCAAAGTTTTGTCGTTTCTCTCCACTGAATAAATTGGTTGCAACTCCATGAAAGAAGATATCAAGAAAAAGAGCGTGTTGCGTAAAGGAATAGAGGACTACTTTTTTATGGTGGTCGAGGAAAAAGAAAATTACAACTTAGTGAGCCTCTACTTCACCAGCGGGGGCAGCAGGTCTGTCAAAGTCCTGAGTGATAGCTTCAGTGATGGGAGTCTCTTCCTTTGGTTCCAAGATGGTGACAACGTCAGGAAGAGTGTGCTTGGGACCCTGGCGGCCAGTGGGGTCGCTGTCCAACATGATCTTGACCTTGATACCAAGGACACCTTGACGAAGCAAGACGTGACGGACGGCGGTGGTGATAAAGTCACGAGTAGGCTGACCAGAGTGGATCATGAAACCGTCACCGAACTTCATTGCCTTGGCACGGGCAGCACGAAGCTTGCCAGAAACGACAACCTCGCAACCCTTAGCACCAGACTCCATAACGAAGCGGACAACACCGTAGCAAGCACGGCGGACAGCCAAACCGTTGAGCAGCTTGAACTTTACGGATTCGGCCTGGGCGATAGCGCAAAGACCACGGTTCTGGACACGCTCAGCGTACAATTCGACGGTGTTTTCGGCGAAGCGGAAACGCTTTTGAACGAGGGTGGTGAGTTCACGGATGCGGCGACCCTTCTCGCCGAGGACGTTCTGGGTGTGGGTGGCACGGATAATGATTCTGTGAAATAAAACAAACATTTCGATCAATTCTTCCCGTTTCTTATTTCCTTTCTACATCCTCTTCTCTGTATATGTCCAACGTACTCAGTGCGGGCAGGAGTGACACGAACTTCAACACCGGCGTAACCGTCTTCGGCCAATTCACGAGTAAGGAACTCGTTCAATTCAGCATAAAAGACACCGTCAGCGACCTACATAAGACAAGTTAGGACCGACATTGGGTTTAAATGCAACATGTAATTCGAAGGAGTACTTACGAACTAAATTTAATGACAGGTACAGAAAATGTAATTGTTGGCGTGAATGTAAATGTATAGTGGACCTGGTCAGTCTTCATCCAATTTTGCCCGATTTTCCAATCCATCCAATCCATCAACACTATCTACCATCCATACAGCCCAAACTCATCGTATCGATTCCCTACCTTTCTCTTCTTCGTGATCTGGGCTGCCATTCTGTCAGAGGAGGATTATCACGATGCAGCAGAATGACCTGAAGATACCCACTGAACTGAACAATTAAAACTCAGTGTGTACTTTGCCTGGCAACCTTCATTTAACAATCACTGGATTTCCATCAAGTTTGCCTTTGAATGGACCTTTAAGCAAGTTGCGTTTATAATATACTTTGAATATTTATTCTATATCTATTTACATTCTTCGACTATCAGCTATGTGGAAGATGTTTGTGGGCAGAGACTTGACTTTGTAGGCGCATATCCACTTATTTTCTTGTTCTGCCGTCAAACGATGCGACTTGTGAAAAAAGTCACTTCAAGTTTATTAAATTTTAAACGCTTTTCTTATATCATTTCTTTTCTGGTATACTGTTGATTACACCAGAGTGTGCTGCTTTTGCATTAAGCGAGGCAGATTGGGCAGTGGAGAGGTTGGGGTCGCAGAAATTCTTCTGCAGCGGGTTCAACGTAATTAGATGCGCCATCCGTGGTATCTTTATCAATGTTAGTAGTACCGGTAGATACGGAGGTTTGTTTTTTTCTTTCGATCATATTTGTATTGAAGGAAACGGTCAAGTCAGCATGAACATTAATAGGCCCAAACATAGTATGAATTACACTCACGTTCACCGTTATCCACTTCTGCAATATATCGCTTTTGGTCACGGTCGTTACCACATATCTTCTTCCAAGATATCACCGTCGTCTCCTTGCTCTTGATGCATCATTTGCTCGTATATAGCATGGATAGGATCTCACGGTATGTTTCCATCCAATCGGCTGAAGAATGCATTGTTGACATTGTTCGTTGTAAAGCGAGGACTTTCGAGTTTTTGTGTGCTTACATTTAGAAGTTCCATATGTAGGCTGTTAATACAAAGTGTGATGCTCTTCATTACTCTCGTAGGTCGCAATGCAGAGATCCGATCGACCGTTTTTGCTAAGAACTTCCAATAGGTTACAGCGTCTCATAGCTCGCCATCCAAGGAGCAGATACTTCAAGCTCGGTATTCTTAGTTAACTGCCGGATAGACTCTCCGGTATCTATCCTACAGTTCAAAGATATTCTGGAAAACCTTGAAGATCGAAGATTCGTAGCAAAAGCCGAAATTTGGTCTTCTGACAAAGTTGACATTCTGAACCGTTATCAATCATTACTTGCAATTCTCGAAGTTCGACCAGCTGAGCGGCCATAGGCAGAATATGAGGAATGGCTGAGGAGGGTACACGAATCCATAGTCAGGAAATAGGATATCGATAGCAAGTGTGGAAAATGTGGTGCAGTTGCGTCCAAAATGTTCCATTCGTTCAGGATTGAGGTCTTCGCATTCTTCGATACGTAAATGCCGTAGTCATTTTAATCCTTCAAATGTTTCAAACAGGTCAACTTGTTGGAAACAAAAGATCGGCAAAGTGTGCTTGCTCCACATTGGGACATGATGAAATTATTATCCCGGCAATAGTCGCAGCATCTTTATCAGCAATCAGGCCAACGGATTGGTTGCAGACGCTTTCGATATAAAGACGCTCAACATTTGGGAAGCCTCCGGCGTCCTTGATCGGGAGCCAAAAGTCATGCGGTGGTGAGCGCTCATGTATACATAGCTCCAATCGTTGCAAGTGGGTTCGTCGAAGGTTGATGTAGGCAAGCATAGTTGCCGCAGAAATTTTGCCTGTGCACTTTACTGACAAGATCTTTGGCGTAAGATCGCGAGAAGCTGCCTTTCCAAACTCGTCAATGCTGCCATCCAGGTACAGAATATCCAAAGATCGGCAATATTGGACAGGTTTTTTTTAGGACCGTCTGCGAAAGTGGATATCGGAGATCGCCGTACACTCCCAATGCCTTCAGCCTTGGACTTTTCGAAATCAACGCTGACAGGGTTTGGATGTAAACTCAGTTATCACTAGTGAAAGCGGCTGTGGAATCATTAGATGCATTTTCACGGTTGTCTTTTTGAAATAAAGGGCAAGGTCTGTTAGGTTTGGATATCTCGACAATGAGAACGATGACAGTTGATCTCCTTCCAGATCCAGCAGCAACGTAAGACTTATGAGTATCACGGTTCGAGTCCATCAACAGAAATGCATCCGTTCTGTTTGGAAAAAACCCATCTTCAAATCAGTGTTAGCAAGGACGGCAATGGATATATCCAATACAGGCTTACTGATGCTTTGGAGACCTTGAAGTTTGTACTTTAAAGAGAAAAGAAGGCGTCGGTGCCATTGATAGGCAAGCGATTGACAAGATTCCGCACATTTTTGCCTGCCAGGTTGGCTGCAAGGAGCTCATGGTTGTAGAGAAGATAATTTTTGCGGCCTCCTCTAAGATCGTCGGTAAAATCCAGGGTGGACCACATATCGGGCTAGTTATTGAAAACCTGCCGCAACCTTCTACAGGTCGCAGCGCAGTAGGTCAAGGTTGCTGAGAATTTGGACAAGAAGCTCATACGACAGTCGACCTAGTGTGCGCATGTTCTTTCTGTTCATCTCGTCTGAGGCCTTTGCTCTTCGTGCGTCGAGGTCTGGGTACATTTTATCATCTGTTGGTACTGCTTTGACACCTTCCTCGAGAGTCCAAACTGCTTCGCACTCTTTGCCTTGCAGCTGATAGATCCAAGAAGCGTGGATATACGCCATGGGTGCCTTGGGATAGACTTTTATGAGCCTCTGGAGATCGTTCATAGCAGATCCATAGTCGGCTTTCTTCTCAAAAATCTCGGCGCGTTTTAAGAGTATTGTGGGCACAACTGATCCAATAGCTTGTTGGAAGGCCTGCTCGAGCAAACCAGTCGTTTCTTGGAAACCGTCGTTGTTAAGGCTACGATTGCAGTCCTCGAACAACTGCTGCAGTTCCTTGACTCCTGAGATATCTGAAAGTTTCTTTTCCTCCATTGCACAAGATCAGTTGCAAGCGCGATCGTGGTAGAGAGTAAAGGCGTGGAAAAGGACGCGCGCGCCCGTAAATGTTTGTACTACAGGTTGTTAAGACATCTTTGCACCATTGAAACCCTTGACACCTTGCCTCACAATTAGTCAGGGCTTCAATTCGACTCGAAGCCTTACTATACGTTCTCTCGATGTCCCATGATATCTTTCGACTTGCTGGTTTCGGTAACCTGCGCTTCGATCTAATATCGGTAGGCAGGCCTTCATATGCCTCGGTCATTCTTATCGTTGTCATCCAATGAAATAAATGCGAAGTTGCATATATACGCTGATGACAAACGAAACATGCCATTCCCCTCATCAACCTTTTCAAGAATTCCTAACATGCAAGCCAGATAATGCAGAAAAGAAAACGATAACAGAATGGTATGTGTTAGTTTATAAGGGAATATCGTCCACTAGGGATATCTCATCTAAAGCATATGACGAGGACTATAGAAAACGAGATGATCATGTTAAAAATGCCATTTTGGAAGTCGAATGAAGCTTCTTTCAACTTACTATGGACATGTTGGCGGTATCATTGGATGAGTTAGAACTATAGTTTATACGACCGGCGTCGTCTTCATTTTTCTTGGGTATCCGAGAAAAAGGTTGGTTTTCATCCTGTGATTGTGGTAAAGATAATGCTGATGACGATGATGACGTTCCAGTTGAAGATGAGGATGATACATTGACAGAGCTCTCTTCAGTCGCGGTGTCGTTAGCAGGTTGCTGATTGACCTGCTGATCATAGGATAGTTTCATGTTCCTCGTGCATACAGATACGATCTCGTTCTGTAATTCAGCCATCTCCATATCATTTGGCTACATACACACACTTCAGTTATATATCTTTCCAGAGCCCACACATATATCATCTTCCTTACAGGTATATTTATGTCCAAGAATGTCAATGTATGATTCATCTTGATGGATATAGATAGGGCCAAAAGACCAGCCATTGTGATGTGTGGATTTCGAGAGAGATCAAGTCGCGTCAGTGTGGTGTTTTCTGGAAGGCATTCTGCTAGTGCAATGGCTGCACTGGAGTCGAGGTTGGTTTCTGCCAAGTTGAGCTCTTGTAAAAAGTGGTTCTTTGAAAGAGTCGTCTTGATACTTTGAATCTTCGAAAGCGTAATAGTGATAAGGCAAGGATTCTTTCAACATACATCTACATGAGAAACTTACTCCTTCATCGGACCCTTGAGCTATTGGATTTTTGGACAAATCAAGAGTTTGCAAGTGATGATTTGATAGCTACCGTTTCAACACTAAAGTGAATACAGAATGCTACTGCCAGTAGCAGAGGTTTGTACATACCAGAGCTTCAGTGAGGATAGAACATTCGGTAGGGAATATTTCACAGTCGGAAAGAATGAGGTGTTTGAGCGAGCGATTGCTATGCAGAGCTTGAGCCAAAGGTCTAGCTGCATAACGTAGAGGATTTCCAGTTAGATCAAGTGTCTGAAGACCGCGTCTCAGATATTCGCCACATTGCCAGTAGATTTCGATCGGTTCTTCGTTGAGAAGCATAGATGCTATCCACGGTGAAGCGTTCTGTGATATGCGGTTGTATTGCAATGACAAATGCAAAGGACAAGTCGATTGGCGAACTCCTCCTGCCAGGATTTCAAGAAGTGTCGGTTTGAGAACGCATCGATCAAGGCAGAGTTGTCGCAATGATGCTGATGCTGTAAGCGCTTGGGACAGATATCGCATTCCGCGCTTGTCGAATGTTGTGCCAGACAAGTCAATGGATTGGATGCTTCTTGACTGTAGAATGCATAATTGAGAATAAGCATGACATGTTATTTATCGAGTAACTAGGTAAGCGCCTACCTGGCTGATATAGATTGCAATGTATTTGATCCCTTCCGATTTCAGCGGGTTGCTTCCAATTCTGAGCTCAGTTACTTCGTCGTTGATCAACAGGCTATGCAGCAGAATTCGAATAGACTATTACGGGAAGATATCAGCTAAAAAATGGTTCCCTTTCATGACCACTCTTCCTCTCACCTCGTCCTCTAGATTGCAATTGGATAGATCAAGACTATGCAGTTCCGTGTCCATAATAAGAATGTCGGCAATAGGTCCAACCTGTCGAGCGTCTATTGAATGATTCGCAAGATTGATGGATGTCAAGTTTGAAGAGCTTCTTTGATGCCAATTAGCCAGGAACATACGCCGTTGGCAAGACGATTCTTACCAATTGGCCCGCAAGAGCTTGGCAAAGTATTCCATGACTGGCACTTCATGTAACCTGCAAGCTTTTTCGTAATATTTCGGCAGTTCCTTGCAGCAATTTTCTTCCATTTTTTGTCGAATTTCTTGACGCATAACTTCATCACCGTTGCTCAGTATATGCTCAGTGGTGAGATTTCTGACAGAGAAGGTGACCCGTTTCAGTTCCTGTCTGTGCAAAGCCAAGCTATCGTCCGACCCGGCGTAAAGTTTCGACTGAATACGCGAGAGCCATGACGGCGAGCTGATTGTCGTTGTAGATGATGGATTTTGAAACGACTTTTTCAAAATGCCCTTTGTTCGGGATTCCATGGAGGCTCTGCCCTGCAGTGAGGCCATAGCAATGAAGAGTTTGGTGCGGCTGAACCCCGCAACCAATTTCTTTCCTTTTGTGTGTTGCGCCCTGTGATGCGTCAAATTGCGGCCATAGTGGGAACCACAGGAGTGGGCAAGTCGCAACTAGCTGTCGAGTTATGCAAAGCGCTTCGTGGACAAGTGATAAACGCTGACGCTATGCAGGTACTTGGAAATGGTGTACATAAACAGAATAACCGTCTGAAAGTAGTTTCTGTTCTAGGTCTACAAGGGCCTCGACGTTATAACAAACAAAATGCCAGTGCATGAGCGACAGAACATACGACACCACTTGATGGATTTCCTTGATCCCGAAGAAGAATATCGAGTGACCGAGTTCCACCGCGATGCAACCGAGCGAGTGAGTAGATCGACTTAGCAGCTAGGAATAGATCTGACACGTGTCCTCGCTTCAACCAGATCGAGCAGATCTGCAGTGAAAACGAGTTACCGGTTATTGTCGGGGGAACCAATTATTACGTGCAGTCTTTACTGTGGCATGATACGCTGATCAGTAAAAACGAGTCGCTCGAACGACAAGCATCGCCCGAGCCTTCCGCTGAACTTGATGCCTTGGATACCACAGAATTGTATCGGCGACTTCAACAAGTAGATCCAATAATGGCAAACAGATGGCATCCTTCAGATCGTAGAAAGATTTTACGCAGCTTACAAGTATGACGACTTATCACAATCTCGTTTCTCAGTCGATTTTCGAAGAGATATTGAACGTCTAGATCTAGATTTACCACGAAACTGGTCGACCTCAAAGTGAGATTCTCAAAGAAGTTCAGGAGCAACATGAAGAACACGGTGCTCGACCTCGGTAAGGAATCATGGTAATTTGCATATCGATCTAATTTCTCTAACAACCGTTGAATTCAAAGATTCAAGTCACTTATATTTTGGCTGTATGCTGAACAGCCAGTCCTCAAGAAACGCCTGGAGGATCGCGTCGATAAAATGATTACGGTATGGTGTTCAATATCCATCATATTCTTGTGGAGATCTGACAGAATTCATTGGATGGTATAGGAAGGGTTGTTTGACGAGATACAGTCTCTGCGGAAGCGGGTTATTGAAGGATCGGTCAAACAACCAGGAAAAGTGCTGGACCAATACCAGAGAGGATTGTGGCAAGCAATTGGTAAGCATTCAAGGTCTTTCAAGTGATCATTTATATTGATTCCATATGTTTGCAAAAGGATACAAAGAATTCGATCCATACTTTACAGCGATGGAAAAAGGGGAGACAGATGGACTCGAAAAAATCAAAAATGAATGTTTGGAGCGCATGAAATCGGCAACTGTGCGCTATGCAAAGCGGCAAACCAAGTGGATTCAAAGCAAGCTGTTACCTACAGTTTGGAATTCCAAGGATGTGCATATATATCTATTGGATGCTACGGGTAATATCAAGGTATTCCCTGCTGTTCAACGTACAAGTACTTAAGCAGCGATTACTTCTCGTTAGATCTGAATGCATGGAATGATTCAGTGCGCGATCGTGCTATAAATGTTGCTAAAGGTATTTTGCTTATTCGAATATTAGAAAGACATGGCTAATTAACGTATCCAGCCTTTTTGAACAATTCACCTTTACCCGACCCAATGAGTCTTAGCAATAATGCTGCAAAGCTATTGTCCAAGCCTGACAAACCCATAGAGTATGAGAGAAATATGCTACTTGTGGTTTTATGCTGTGACTGATTTGCTTTGATTCCTACTAGCACAAGCGAAGCACGAACGCTCAAATGGAAAAAGCATGTGTGTCCTGTATGCAAGACTGACACGGGCGAACCAGCCGTGCTGAATGGAGATCTGGAGTGGGCACAACATATATCAGGGCGTTGGCACCGCAAATCACTCAAGCGACTGAAGAATGAAGAGAATATGCGGAAAAGAACTCGAAACAACGAGGCACAGCAGGCAAATGATGCAGTCGTATGATGTAACACGTCGATCGAAAAGAACCTCAGGCTCTTCCATCCTGGTTTAGGTGGAGAGATGGTATTTTCTTGAAGCGCGGAATAATATGAAAGATAGGGAGATCGCTTTCACTTGAAAGAAGCGACATGGATTCTTGGATTCTTTGATTCTCTTTCAAGAAAGAAGACAAACAAATGCGTTGTATGGCAATTGTAAAATGATTATAACAATTTAAACCGAAATAACCTCCCCAAAAAAATAAAGCATTCTATCAATATGAAGCCGAAAAGAGGATCCACCTTTTTCACTCACCACTAATCAGAGTTCAAATCATGCTCCAAAGCCAGTACTAATATAGGTAGGGCCAGATATTACGAGTGGATAGAAACAAACTGTATTACTATAACGCTAAGGTAGTTACTTCTTATACATACAGAAAATAATAATGTAATTTACGCATTGGAAGGCGTTGGCGGTACAAACATTTTACGGTTGCTAAATAGTGGAGTGACAGATCGAGGAGGAGAAGTGCCAAATGGAACAGTAGCAGGATCCATGGGTGTTCGCAAGGTTGGTATATTCCTCGGCTGTAAGCGCTGTCCAGTCCGTTCTGCTTCCCAGTCTTCCCATTTCTTCATGACCAACCGTGACGAGTCGAATTTACCCTCTGGGTCCATATCGTGCTTGTCTTTCTTTTCACCGTGGACTTTTCGGGTCGCTCCCCAGGAGAAATCATCAAAGTGCCAATATGCGTACACAGGCAAAATGAAATTCCAGATAGGTAGTGCTATAATGTATACTAAGAAGAGTAAAATATATAGTATGAGATTCCACTCATACAGGTTTTGCATGCATTTAGAAAGATCACTTACCGAGCATCCACATTATGTACACCAACTTGAATGTTGTAATACCGATAAGTACGGCGGGTAGGCCTAGGATGGCTACCAACAAAGCCAGCGACTGCCACTGCGGGTTGCTAGAAACAGCCGTGCTGACGATCAGGTAAATTGTGAGACAGATTGCAGCAGGGAGCACGAGGGTGCCAATCAAATCGACAAAAACAGAAAACTGCATAGATAAGCACGCAATACCACAGAGGTCTGATACAAGCACCAGTTCCATCAAATTGTGAACTGTAGAATTGATCCAACGTCGACGTTGTGAAAGAAGCACCTTGAACTGGTCCGGTACCACGGTCTTGCAGCGTGCCTGAGGTACAAACATCATTTGTCGTCTAGGGAACGTACGCAGCATGAGTGTTGAAAGGAAACGATCTTCACCAAGCAGGAGCAAGTTCTTTGCATGCAGTAGTTGTCACAACGTTTTGGTTATATTCTAGAATGATATCCGGGTTTGCGAGAATGGGGACCCAGGCACCATTCTTGGGCGCTTTGATGCGATACATGCTAAAACATCCTGGAAGGCAGGTCACGATACCGAAAAGCGATTCAAATGCCTTGGCGTAGTTATGCGATATGTAGTATTCAAACACTTGGATGGCAGTAACCCCTATGTAAACATTGTTCAGTTTAAGCAAAACTGAATTTCTGAATCTAGAAATAAGAAATACGTTACATGAAGCCCGTTTGTTTGCAATTCGAGTTTCTCCACATAGACCCATGATGGTAATGTCGTTTGCCATAGCTGCAACCATGTATGTGAGTGCATCTGGTAACACCTTCGTGTCAGCATCAACCTTCATTTTGTGATCAAAGTCAGTACTTTTTGTAGCGTCAGTAACAAGTTCTAAAATATGTACCATCAATATAAGTTCAAACTTGTCCGGAGTGACACCCTTCATAAGCCAGGTCATTTTCCAAAAGATCTCATAATCGAGCTCTGTCAAGCGATCATTAAATAGCACTCTTTGGAAGAACTGCATAACAATGAGCTGGTAAAAAAAATCGATGATTAATACTTTGATATCGTAAAACCATTTTCTCATTTCGTATGTACCTGAGAATCACGTTTGCCACGATTTCCAGCCTTGGGCTTATTGGCTTCTTCCTCTGTGCCGCATTTGACGATTGTTATACAAGGAACTCCTCTGTAATGCCCAGCATACTAGGCAAATAATTACGGTGTTAAGTTTTTTTGATCTACCTTTCAACAGGGTCCTCAAACTTACCACTTTGGCCATATTTAATTGTTTCTCTCCGTCAGCAATGGCAACATAGTGCGCAGGCTTGGGATCTCGCATAGTTGGGTCAAGATCCATCATATCGACTACAATATCTGGCGTGGGTCGCTTTTCTCCAGCACCTGTGATCATGCCATCCGCAATAATGAAAAATAACTATCCAAATGAGCCTATGAGTAATTTTGTATTCGAGAAGATCAGCATTTATTTTTTTCTACCTTGTGCTTCCGCGAATAGGTGGTTTTCGCTAGACTGTCCATAGTTGTTTGTAATCCTTCTTGGCCTTCGGAATAGCATGTGACAAGCATAACTGTATATAGCTCGGTGTTCACAATATCAGTTGTAATCGCTTTGTCTGAAGCAACAGAGAGGCGCTTGTCGCTCTTTGGAGTTGCGCGAGTAGAAGAACTTGAATGGATCGAGCTTGAGGAGCTGCTGGCTACATTAGCTGATGTGTAATAGTTGTAAGGACCGGGTATATGATTTGCCGGATCATCATTTCCTCCTTTGATAGAACGCCATGCGAGCCAGTTGGAGCGTCCTCCGGGTTTTACAAGACGGCCGGCAATAAACCACTGGAACGTCAATGCCATCATATAGCGTACTACAATCATGGCCACAATCACAGCTAGCATGATGTTCATGATAATCTGCGAAGCGATGCATCCGCCTGCCTCACTTTCAATAATTCCAGAGCTGTATCGAGCCAGCAAACAACCTGCAGCGTCTTTGCCTTCGGGGGTATACAAAAGCACATAGGATAGATCTTTGCCAACATTGGACTGGAGAACTCTGTCAACTGTGCTGCCAAAAACGCTAGTGCCGTTGCGGAAATAAGTTGTCATGTTGATAACTTTATGGTTTGTAGTTAAGTAAAAAGAAGCTTTTAAATGCAAAAGTCATTCAGTACCTGTATTTCCTAAAAGAGCCAAGTCGCCCGCATGTTGCGAGTATTTGGGGTCCATATCCGCCCATTCAAAATTAAGTGTGCCTTCTGGTCGCATGTAATTGTTCAAGTCTCTTAGGGATAAGCATCCTCCGTTAGGACCAGTTATGTTCCACCTAAGGAGGTTTTGTTGTTGTCAACGACCTGCAAAATGACCAAATAGGGAAAAAAGTATTCCTATACATACCGTAAGGACTATCGACACGACATGCTCCGAGAGCAGCGTTAATGCCAAAAGCATTACATGCTCCTCTGAGGTCGCCATCAAACACAGGACCAAGCTCCAAGTTTTCGAATGCATCGGTCAAATTCAGTCCTTTGCTTGCAAAATAGCTCTTCATACTATCCAGAGAATAGATACGACCAAAGACACGGACGTCTTTGCGGTACATTGGGACCCTGTTTCCGTTTGTGACAACAGAGTACGGGTAGGTGACACTTTGCTCTGGACAGAGTGTACGTGTGAGACCGTAAGTGATGTAGACGAGTGCAAGACAAAGCAATAGAATAAGTAGCACTAGAGCTATCTAGAAGAATTTTAACTCGATTTAGCTACTTTAACAATCTAGGAGGAGATTAACATGCATAGTCTGTCGGATTTTATTACCTTTTCACGCCATGCTTGCCGAGTGAGAGCGTTTTGCTTTCTGCAACATACGCGAAGACACCAGCCGGGTATGCAGCAAGTCATTCCAAACGCAATCCATGCCCACCAAGTAGTACGCGCATCTGCATCATCTTCTTCTTTTTGTTGCTTCTCCTTTTTTGATGGTTTACGCTGAGGTGGCGCCATGGATAATCCAGCTTCCCTTTGCTGTTGGATTTTTTGCTGCTGAAGCTGCATTTGTAGTCTACTTGACATTGGTTGCTCAGGTAGGCCAACGCGTGGTGGGTAGTGACGATATCCGGAAAGCCCTTGATCCACCAATCCTCCTTGGTGTGGGGGAACTTGTGGCGGTGGTGGTTGTGCGGCATTTCGAAGCATGCCAGGGCGGGGTCGGTACCTCTCTGGGCGGGAAAGTGAACGTGATCGAGACAAACTTGCATTTCTATGAGCAGCGTAGGATGCATTTACAGGTGGTCTACTGCCTAAACCACGGTTACGAAGAACATTTCCATCCACTGGCTGAGCCAAACGACTGCTTGACACTCTATGCTGTGGAGGGATTGGTTGCTGATTCGGGTATCCATCTCGAGATTGTCGTGGCCTTGCGGGTGGTTCCTGATTAGAACTGCGTTGCGACCGATACGCTGGTGGAGAGTGGTGGTGCTGTATATGTCCTGAAGCTGTGTGTGGAGGAGGAGCCGGGCCACTGGATACTGAATATCGAGGTCTTGATTCACGAGAATGATGTGGAGTGGTACGATATTGCGACCTGGTATGATCCGACGATATTCGTGCCTGTGGGGATGGGGTGTAGCCACTGACCCTATGCGGATTAGCCATAAGTCTTTATATAGCTCAATTCAGGTTTTGTCAAACGAGTAAAAGGAGAAGGGCTCCCACGAAAAGAAAAGAAAAAATGAGGGTGGATCTTTTTTTTGCTCTCGCCATGTGTAACCACTTATTTTTGCTTGTTTTGTGAAAGTGACTACAATGACGCTAGCACTTGCCGATTTTAGCCATTAAAACAGTTATAGACTGCTTCTTTATTTTGCATCGATGGCACGTACTTTTTGCGACGATCAGGCTAAGAAATGATTCGTTAAAGGATATCTTGACTCTTCTTCTTTTTACAAGGTTCACAAAGTATCCGTTTATTCCTGGGCCATTTCGAAACAGTTGCCCACATATCAAGGCATTCCATGTATGTACCGAGCAAAAGCTTGACGTCGTCTTCTTAAGGGTGAGGCATAGCTCTCAAAGCTAGAGAGTTCGGATGATTCCATCCAGAGTCGTGTTATACTTGATGTGATATAGACCGGGACGCTCGACTGCAAGATGTTCATTGGTGCCAACAACATTGGATGATGCACCCTTTGTCGACATCCAAACTTTGGTGGACAACGACTCTATTGCAACACCTCCCCTCCGGAACAGGGCTGACGTGCTATCATGATTCAACACTGGTCACAGAGCACGTAAAAACGTGCATTGGCTGCCATGGCAAGTCCTCCAAGAACTAGGGATCATCAGATGCCGGGGCAGGATAGGATAAGGTGTCTATCCGTATCCCATCCATTTCATGCACGGATAGGATAAAGCTCTATCTATATCCGGCGGAGAAGATAACGGATAAAATCCCAAGGGGACGTTATGGTGAAAACTTGGTAAAAAAAATGGCGCCATACACAAACCGTATGTAAGGCTTTATACACCTTTTCCGAAAAGTAATGTCGTATTTCGTGAAATTTTATAATACAGTTTCTACGCAGAAACGCCAATTCCTAGCGACATTAATTTCTGGAAACTGTGTATGTGGAAGGGATTTCCATTGACTCCTTATTATCTTTGCAATTCATAAACTAGCGGCCAATTCTCCCTCTAACAATCCTATGGACTCATCGACTGGGTATTCTTACATAAAGTCGGCGCCTATAGTGCATCTCTTTAAGAAGTACTTCCTAGCTGTGATGAGATGGCTTCAATAATATGCATAAGTAGCAACTAACTGCGCTTCAACTTTGACCCCATTCGACATTGTTTTTCGATTTTGAAATATAGCCTACAATATACTTCCTGCTTTTACTATGCTGCTTGAGATTGTTGAGAAAATTTTAGTTGCATGAGGTACATACTCGTTCTAACACTTTGTACACCGACGATAACTCTTGCTATCTACATATGTTTTTTAATAAAGTATTCTAAAGATTACAAGATTTCGAAGTCCATTGAAGAGCTTGCATAGCACGTCGTTGAACTTGAACCTCGGGAACATAGTGATAATCTCTGCAGTCGATCAGTCCTTGTCATAGGCATTCATATCACGCAGAGCGTTCTTCGATACTGTTTTCATATGGATCGAAGACGCGACACGGCAATCTGAGATATAGTAGAAAGATACTGCACTCTCCGCACTGTACGCAGACAAGACGGAAGGGTGAATAGGATAGTATAGTAGGGGAAGGTCAAGGATAGTTTGACGAACCTTAATACGTACGTCGAATTGCGACAAAAATGTACATTTACCGCACAGCCCATATCAGCTTCCATAACTTGGAAGAATTCCTTCATGGATGGAGTGTGAAAATACTGCTACGATGAAGCATTCAGGAAATCGATGAGACACGAGGTGACGATTTTGTAGCAGGCACCATCATAGAACTACCGGAAATTGATGACGACTTCAATTCCCTGGCACTTGCACATCGCTAGACCCACTGGAAAGGACAAGAGCTGCATTTAAGCAGGCATAGGACATCTGTGAAAGGGCCCTCTTTTCAAAGAAGAATTCTCTCGCAATATGTAC
Organism: Rhizomucor miehei CAU432; assembly: GCA_000611695.1. NCBI lineage: Eukaryota > Fungi > Mucoromycota > Mucoromycetes > Mucorales > Lichtheimiaceae > Rhizomucor > Rhizomucor miehei. The sequence goes on from KK100023.1 coordinate 69,217, forward strand.
TCATATCCTCATCTTCTTTTCAATATCGTTCAATCTTCTCACTTTTCTTATTCCATCTGTCACTCTCAATTCATTGTTTAATATCCCATCTTTTTTTTTCAAGATTCTAACAACTTGGACAATAGATATAGATGATGCTACGAGCATTCAGATATTGTACATAGAAAAAGCTATAAGCAGCCTTTATGTTGAACACTCTTCAAAAGTTTTTGTTAATACATTTTAGCACATTTCAACACGTTTCAATCACTTCTTACATATGACAATTTTTTTAGCATATTTTACCAAGCTTTAACACGGAGTAACGCGAACTTACCACCTATAGTACTTGAGTTGTCTTCTCAGCGAAGCTGGACAGCTGATGCATGACTACTTGGTCCAGGAGCTGCTTAATGAAAGAAAGTCAAAGCGCGCCCAAGATTAATAGCTTCCCGCAGTTGTATCATAGTTTGAGTGAATTGAAAGGATATTTGATAAATTTGTTCGCTTTGTGATAAATATTGCGTAGAGGGTTAGACTCGACCTCAACGTTTACTTACTGTTCTATTCAGGATATACCTCTTTCACGTTTCGATGCGAAAAGGGCTTTGCCACGTAACCATGTGCTTTTTGTGATATAGACCTTTGCTTCAAACCGTTGCAGGGTCTTGTACATACGCGGCGAATAAATGCGGACGTACAGAGAAGGCTTCGTCAGAGAGTTCTTAATTGCCACTCTCTTGTGTTGTCGATATCAATATCTGTCACTTATCTACAGATGGTACATACGTAGCTGGCTTTTTTGTTACTTTTCGATACATAAATACTTACATGGATTGGATAGTTATTTATGCAAAACATCGGAGAGTGGAACCTTGGTAATTTCAAGGTTTCTGTGAATGCATTCTATTTCTTGCAAAGAAGGACAGACTTGAAGTCAACAAAACTGAATATCATAATATTTCACTAATATGTACGTCTGTCCGACCTTTTGGTCTAATCGAAGCTGCTGAATTGAACAAGAACTTGGAATTAAAAGGATTGATATTAATGGGTTTCCGCTGTACAAGCGTACTATCATAAGCGACAAAACTCGGTCGCAAGAAGCATAGAAATTACAGTACGATATTCTAACTTTATCGCTGCACCATACTAACAAGTGCTGATAGATACGATATCCGCCCCAATGTAAAGCGAGGACTAAACTCCAAAGCCCTTTTGGACATAATACGACCTTTTGGGACGCGATACACGCGCGAACAAACATTCTTCCATTTGTGTGATTGCACTACATGACAAGTTTATTATTATTAATGAAAGATGAAGAAGCACTAACTGCAATGTGCATTCCTGTTTCAGCCACTGGACTATGTAGCTATTACATGGCTCCTGAGTGCAACTTAGGAATGTCCTTGGCAATATCCTCTAACTTTCTTCCGAGTTTCAATTGTTCTACAAGGCAATAAGCAAACATAAAACGTTCTTCTATATTCGATTTAATGTTTACCAGAGATGTATTTAAGCTGTGCCTCCACTTCCTTGGCTGGTAATGACGGACATTAGGTAAGTCAATCTATTTTTTAAGCTTTAAGTTGGTGATGACTTACTTGTCGTTGCTAATGCCTGCACGTTTGCGCAGAACAAGAATCCAGCAAAGATAACGGTAATGTAAGAGAAGCGCATGTTGATATTGTTCTTGTTGTTGTTGATGATTTGGAAAATCGTGCCCTTTGAGTTCTTCGTTTTATAGTTTTTGGCTTCCCTGGTAATGCAAAAAGCCATACACTGATCGGCTTTAACTTGGACAAAGTCTGTAGAAATTCGATAGGTTCTGAACGTGCCCTTAGAAGAGTGCGCACTTCATACTCATATTATTTAACGAGTATGCGCATAACCCGTCAAACAATCCGTACGGCACACTAACAAGGAACGTGTGAGCAAGTTTTTATTTACGTAACATGGTAGTTTGAATTTGCTTCTAGCGAGCAGAGAGAATAATATAATTTGCATAATAAACAAAAACAAAAAGTTTTCCTGCAGCCTTTGCTAGGGTTGCATTTACGAGTATCCGAGAAAAATATACTTTTCCAGACTGGCTAGTTCTTTGGCAACAGCCTCGGGTGCTATAAATGCCTAAATTTACACCTGTATCTGGATGAAAGACTATTTTTTTTGAACCCATCAATGTTGCAATGCGCATTTGCAGGCAAGTTGAAATCAAAACGAATGATTGCATGAAGGCGTTCGCTAAATTTCGAATAGGTTAAGATAGGAGGTCTATCATTATCCTATCTGACTTCAGCCGAATGGGACAGATTGCTAACCCGTAAATCTTGAAAGAATGTACTTGATAATTAAGCACTGCATGAAACTTCTATTTATATAACGCAATCAATCCGAAAAAGCAGAGGATAAAAGAAATACCTTGAATTCGGATTCGGGATACAGACAGAAAAGAATTTGAGCTTATTCAGGATTCTCAGGTGAGGCTGGGAAGAGGCCCGGCGGATTTTCTCAACAAGAGGCACTGATAAGTCCTTTTGGGGTTTAACTGCATGATAAGCGCATTTATCGCTTCAGCGAGGTATTAGAAGTCACAGTACCGGTAGTGTTACTAAGGAAACCGTCGCTATGGGCAGAGATTGGGTGATCTTCATATTTCTAACTTTGGACTTCTATATGCACATTATGCACTATGTTACTCCTAAGATAAATTTGCAACAGCGGCGAATAGGTGCGAATTACAGTTAGGAATCCCAGTGTTGTTACTGTCTGGATAACAACGAATGCTAAGGCATATCGAGAGAAAGGTTGTTGCTAAGCAAAATTAAAGTAAACAAGTTGTTGCCTGGATGACAGTATCAGCTCTGACTCCTTCTCTTTCTCCCGAGACTGAACAAAGTCCAGCGGCCAGCATGCAGCAGTGAAGTAGGTCTGTGCGCCTCAGGACTTATTGCTGGTTTGAATTTGTTACCCCGTGCACTCTCTCCTTCCACTTCGCGCACGCATGAAGGCTTCAACTCGCCGAAATGTATCATACGTTGTGGAAGCAAGTGACGAAGAAAGAGCACACCGTCTAGGTGTTAACTCTTTGGCAATCGACCCGAATGCGACGCTGGACCTGGAAGGGAATTCGACAGTAGGCGGTATATTGTATTCTGCTGGCAGGGACGGCGTAGTCGCTAGCTGGGACCTTCACATGGACTTGTCTTTGCAAACGACTGCTACAAACCGACATGTCGAAGCAGAACATCAGGCCCAGTCGGAGGCCATTCTCTCGACAGAAAGACGAAATGGTGAAACCAACAGAGAGAGATGCCAGAGCTCCAGGTCGAAAACCACATGCAGGTTATTTTCGCAAATGCATACAGATTGGGTCAACGACATTGTATTATGTAAAAATGGGAATTTCGGTTAGTGCTATGATAGATGATAAAAGCGAGCTAATAAATTTGCTAAAGGCTGCAAACCTACTAGTCGTTTCTGCATCGTCGGATAGAACTGTCAAAATATGGTCCGTTCGAGAGCCACCGTACAATGCACACACTATCGGCTGGCATAAAGACTATGTCAAATGTCTGGCGGCGGCGAGTGATGCAGGTTGGGTTGCCAGCGGTGGTTTCGACAAGAGAATCAATATTTGGGATATCGAACGTGCAAAGGCTTCATTGACTATTAATGCGGAATCAACGTCTATGCACGAAATTACAGAAAATTCACTAGGTAAGATATAAGAACTGAAAGCTTGCAAAAGGTTGGAGAATTCATGCAATTCCGTTGCTAGGTCACAGCCACAGTGCTGCATCGAAGGCTTCTTTGTACGCTATGGCATGCAACCCATCCGGTTCTCTCCTGGCAACAGGCTCCCCTGAAAAGGTACGCTTGTTGTTATTGTTGATGATCAGATATAGCTATTAGGTGAATTGACATACCATTAGGTAGTTAGGCTTTGGGATCCACGTGCGGGAAAGCAGGTCGGCAAACTAACTGGGCACACCGACAATATACGTGCTCTCTTAGTTAGCCATGACGGTACACACGTAAGTCGTCCAATACTCATTCAAGAAAAAGGTATATTTACTAATTCATTTCCAGGTATTGTCTGGATCTTCTGATTCAACAATTAAAATGTGGTCTGTGAAAGCACAAAGATGCTTGAATACGTTCGAGACACACCCAGACTCTGTTTGGTCTCTTTATTCAGACGATCCTGAACTTCGAACGTTTTACGCTGGATCTCGGGACGGTCTAGTTACAAAAACCGAACTATCGGGTCACAGCCTCGAGGAGATCGGTGATGACAGTGAATGTATTGGACTATTCAAAGAAAAGTCTGGCGTTGTCAAGGTAAGCTAATCAAAGCAGATATCTGAGGGGACTGGATAATAACATACCAAAAGATCGTAGCATACGAAGACAAGTATATTTGGACGGCTACTTCGAGTTCTTCAATCAATCGATGGGTATATGTCATTACTAAGTTTTTCTTTCGTCTCATCGAGTGCTTGCTATACTTACATGAGACAGCTTTCGATTCCCAACAAGGAATCAAGACAGGTTCTCATGCGATCAGAATACAACCCGGAAATACCTGCATCAGCTATGGCCAAACTTCCACCTTCCAAAGCAGCTTACCATCCTCATCTGATGGATGCTTTCTTACCTGGAGAAAGTCTGACACTGTATTCTGGATCGGTCATGTCCATACCTATTAGCTATCAGGAGGATGATACTGGCTCAACAGAATCTGTGGAGCCCCTCAGAACTGTGCCTGATGGAACCATAAAAGGTATTTGAGTTTATTAGAAATCCTAACTTTTGGCTAGGCTAATTTGATTTATCGCAGGCAAGCCTGGAATTTCTTCTCACTTGGTGCTTCACAACAGACGCCATGTGCTTGCTCAAGATACCCTGGGTGAAATAAGTTTGTGGGATGTTGTAAAGGTATTTACGAGCATCGCCTGACAAGATGAAATTGTTTCCACTGATTCGATCGATAAAAGTGCAAGCAAATTAAAAAGTTTGGGAAGCAAAAGCTGGAAGAAGTAGCGCAAGAAATGAATGGCATTGAAAGTTTTCCATCGTGGTGCACTATTGACACTAGAATCGGGGTAAGCATATAAAAGAGCGTCTTGTCTCCGTTGGTAACTTTTCACTGACGAATAATGTAATGTAGGCTATTACTGTCCAGCTTGATGGATATACCTGCTTCGACTGCGAGATGTATGCAGATGAAGTTGATCTTCCCCCTGACTATCCTATCCGAGAAGATCAACGAAGTAAGCAGTAATGATCCTGATTCATATATTTAAAATAGCATCTGACAATGGAAAAATTCCTAGTCAATCTCGGTAAATGGGTTCTGGCGCATCTATTCGCCGAGTTTGTATCTGCAAGTGTTATCGAAGAAAAAGCACACGAGAAACCCGCTGAGCGGTCATCCTCTGTGGATCAAGGCGGTTCCCAACCACCAAAATTGTTGCATACAGGAAAACCAACAGAAACCAACATTGCACAACCCCCGCTGTCCGTGGTGACGGACAGATCCGCATTCAACTCGACATCGCAACCTATCAATAGTCCTACTATATACAATGGACCTTTCACAGCACCGCCCACCTCTATCCAGCAGCCCGACTATTTTTCAGGGAACCATCACTATGATAGCAGGGAATCTCAAGTAGCAGCGCCTCCTCCAGTTGCACTACCGAATTCGCCATTGACACCAACAAGCACTACTTTTATAAACAGGCTCAAGCACTTGTCCGTGAAAGCCAAGGGATCAAAACCAGCCTCAGACGTTCAAAGTAGCAATGAAGCAGAGAAATTACCAGAGGCGAAGCAAGATGTAGAGTCAGCGGTCAGTCAACATACTATGAAAAGTTAAATAACTAGATCAATTTGAATGCGATACTCATTTTTTGTTTCTAGAGGAATTCATTTGATAGTAAAAGCGACACAAACTCTACGAAAAAGAAACAATCATCTACAGATAATGCATCCAAGCTCACACCGCCTCATTTGAGCGATTTTCCTCCACTGGATATCCCACCCTTTACGACCGTCATTATTACCGAAGAAAGTGTCGAGGCTTCCACTGGCATGGACTTGTATCGCGGCACAGTGTCTTCGCTTGGTCAAGATGCCCAAGTTATAGCCGAGGTGGCACCCAATTGGTTGCTAGCCTATCTCTATTATGTATGTTTTCGAAAAAGTTTATTCATATTCCGAATATCGTTCCCGCTAACACTAGGTCATGAACTTTCTGTAGAACAAAACGCCAGCAAAGGAAGCCGTTAAGATCACATTTGCTCTGCGACCATACCCAGGCTCCTCACTGCCTGAATTGCCCGGAGGGTAAGTCGCCTGCTGAGGGAAAAAGAAGGCTTAATATCTCACTTCTAATCTGTTTAAACCATGTATAGTCAAAACAATCGCCTGCTAGCCAACAGAGTACTGCGCGTACGAAAGCTGATACAATATGTCGCCGACAAGCTCGACATTGATACATCGCAGGCGCTGAATCAAGTTGAACTTTTGTGCGGGGATACAGTGCTCTCTCATACCATGACACTTGCTGCCATCAAGCACCATATCATGAAGTCTGGAGGAGACGTCATTTTGTCATACCGTCTCAAGCGAGAAGGCAGCTGTAAATAGATATGAATTACTTTAATTCCCTTATCGAGATAAACTTAATCTATCCATTCCATCTTTTTCTTCTTCTTTCTTGCCTCAAGAATGCAACCTTCTTCTTGTTTTAATCTGCCATTGATTTATTTTTATACAGAAAGAGGAAGCAGAGAACAGTGCGGATTCGGATGTTATGTACAAACAGTAGATGCTATCTAACTATGCTTTAAGCCCCTTCAGAATCGCAGCTATACCTTCGCAAAACATATCCAGTTCCCTCTCATCATTGTCCGCTATCATTTTGCGAAATTCTGCAGTTTCGCTTGCAAGTGATAGCCGTCCTACAATAATCTGCAACGAATATTGAAGCATCTTTTGAAAAGGCCATGTGTCCAGAAAGAGACCCCCAGCTGGCATGTCTGGATGGCGACAACGTCGAAACAATGTCACAGCCCCGTTTATATCCTCGGTTGAAAGCTCGTCGTTGCTGAACTTATGTACGATCCAGTTCTCGCACATGGCACTCGTTGCTCTGTTGCCGAAGCGATCCGCGAGCAAGAGTATACCGATAAGCTCGTTCCACTTTGCGTCTTCTGGTAGTTTAGGACGTATGGAGTTTTCAAGGTACAGCTTCAAGTCCTCGTAGGCAACGTCCTGAAGAACGATGGGTTCGCCTGATATGGATTCTTCGTATTGTCCACTCAGCAAAGCAGAGAAATAAGGCGAATCCCGTACGACATCTGACCGTTTCGCATACAACATCCGTTTGTCTGGTTGCGTCAAAAATGCAACTGTTGCGTCTTGACTAGGTTCAATAGATGGCGAAGGCGTCCGGCGAGGCTCCGTTCGTCCGTCACACAAGAAGCCGAGCCGCCAAAGCCGTTTGCCTCTCTGAGCCAACATTTCAATCGCTTGAGCAGCAGCGTGCCGTCTTGAAAATGATAGTGGTTCATCGTGCTTGACAAAGGTCTCATGTAAGAGCATCCGACAAAGCGTACCGAGCATGCTGGTAGAATACAAGACCGAACTTTCTTCCTTTGAACCAAGCACAATGGATATTGAATCGTCTCTTTCAGCGCAGCAGTAGCATACTGCAACAGCTGCCAGTTCATGCAGCTTTTCTGCTCCATCATCGTCGGCTGTAAACGTAAAGAAGCGGACATGATCATCCATCCGCCGTTGCTGCAAGTCAGCGCAAAGTTTTTCTCGTGTCATCCGTTTGATTTCGTCGTCAGATTGCAAAAGAGGCTCAAACAGAGCTGTAAAAGAGTCGCTGATAATAAGTGCTTGGGTGCATTCCTTGGTTGTAATCGCTCGCACCAGTCCTCTATACAGCTGACCGGTGCCACCAACGTCTAGTACACATGTAGCAGGCTCTTCCCAGACTCGAGGTTCCTCTTTACAGGCTGATTGCATATCGAGAGGCTCCAAGTCGAAAGGATCCGATGTTCGTCGGCGCCTCTTGGTATCCCGGGCTTTGGTATCTTGGGCTTCCGCACATAGTAAAAGTAACAGCTGGCATAGCACGCGAAATCTAGAGGGGTCAGTTGCCATCTGACATCCACATTCTGGTACAACAGAGAGGTGCTCAAAAGCCGCGATAGCCGCAGAGAGCACAGATGGATTCAAAGCCCATATCGATTGCTGAAGCATATCATCCGTTACGTTTTTTGTTTCTTGTCCGAAAGGAAGCAGTATCATGAAGATCGCTGGTAGGATGGATATAGTACACTCTCCAATATCCATTGATTTTATCCACACGCCTTGCATCCCATCCACAGGCCAAGCAAGCCATTTTTTCATGGATACTGTATCGTATTCAAAGGCGTTCACAAGCTCAAGGCACTCTTGAAGTACAAGATCCCACGCGGCAATGATTCGAGGTGATCGTTCGTCCTGTGGGTCAGCTTTTGATAGCTGCTCTTTTCGTATAATGGCCAACCACAAAAGTTTCATTGTCAAAGGCCCCGTATCGCCATGTTCGCGTAATCGTGTTCGCATAAGGGCCATATCAGCCATGGAAGCAAGAAAATGCATCAACAGAGCGTACAATTGCAGACAAGCCGTAGAGCGTTCCAAAATGTGCACGTCTGCGATTAAATCCACGTCGACGAGTCGCATGATATCCATTGCCATCAAGCGCTCAGTAGCTCGCTTGTGCCGCGAGACGGTGATCAATGCAACGAATGCATATCTCGTCTGTCGCAATACTCGGTCGTCGTCTCCCGAAATATTGTCTATGTGACCATTAACAAGTTCTGTCAGACCATCCTCTGCTTGTGAAAGAATTGGCTCCCACAAAAAGGTATCCATAGAAGAGTCAGTTTTACTGAAGACATCGACCGCGGGCTCGTATTGTAAAAAGTATATCACAAGTCTTTGCAGCCGCCTTCGCAACATAGATCGTTCAAGGGATGAATTGTTGAACAGCGTTGTGATATAGGTGGATAGTATAGAGGCGACATGAGCAGATACGTTGGAAACGGCGGAATGGTTTGCTAAGCGTGCCAGTCGTCCCAAGACTTCAAGTAGTACGTCAAACATACTTTCGTACTTGAGTAAGATTTCCGCTCGCTTGGTTTCTATCTCGGGAGTGTAGTCGACTGCTGTTGATAGTTCAAGTGGTACCAGGCCGCTGAATCCAATGTGCTTGCCATAGTCATACTGCGTCGCCATGCAGCTTACAGCAAACAACATATTCGTCACATCCTGAAGGATTTGTTGCAGGATCTCCGTCCGGTGTTGAGACGACTTGTTAAGATCACAGGAGAGTAAAATTTGCAAAAGGCGGAGTATATTGGATGCTGTAAAAATAGTGTTAGAATCTTTATACACGGAAGAATAAAATCGTCTATATATTTACCATATCCGCCTGAAGAGATTTGTTCCTGATGTATGGTTGAGAGAAACCCTCGCATCTCATGAATCAGAACGCCGTGGCGTAGAGGAATAGGTGCATGCTGCTGAACCCTCTGCCGTGCGTCGCTGGATATTGAAGCACACTGACTGATTACATCTGTGAGCGGGTATACAAGTTTCTGCAAGTGTGATATCTGGGAGCTTTGGACGTAATTGCGACAAACTGTACTGAAGGATTGAAGAAATGCAACAAAGTTGACAGAATTAGCGTAAGCAACTGCCTTGATGCGTTGCGTCGGATCGGATAGAGGTTTTGCATTTTTTAAAAGTTGACTAAGCAACCGAGCTGCATTGACCGTAATTTCAGACGTATGAGTAGTAGTAGTAGTAGCAGCAGCATCCAACGCCGTCGAGTTTTCTGAAACAATGGATGATAATATCCAGAATGCATCGTGCTGCACCAAGTCGCTGGTAAAATATTTTACATTGATCGACATTGCATTTAATGCGTAAAGGCGAACATGTAAATTACGAGCGAACACGGACCAGTGCAAGAGCGAAACCATGCATTGTTCACGGAGTAGAAGATTATGAATCGAGTCTGCTTCGTCATTTGCGTTATACATTTGCGTGCTGCATTTTAGAAGGCTGCTAACAAATTTGGCAGCGGCCAGTACGGTGCTCTCCAAGTCGTCGTTGTCGTCGTCAGGCGTACTCACGTTTAACCGTGCTGATAGTTGACTCGTGGCAAGCTTTGTGCAAAGTCGCAAAGAACGTAGTCCTAGTATTTGTTTCGTAGGGTGACAGTGTATAAGGATATAATCGGCGCACCGTAATAATCTCTTGATCGACCATCGTGCATTCTGCTTTTTAGATGCCGAGGCGATCCGTCGAAATAAATGATCAATCTCACTTAAATCTGCTGCTCTCAAGGACTGCCGACAGTCGTTAGCTGCTTGATGAGTAGGCGATCGAAGGGCCTGGTATATGGTCGTCAAGCCTATTGCACTCATGGAACGCTGTCTGGCTGACTGAAATGCCCGCACTTTTTTTTCTTCCTTCTGCGCATTGACAACTCCACCAATTTTAAGCGAATAACGTTGCAACGTCGCAAAGTGCATTTCTTTTGTAGAAACAAAAACCACAAAACGTTCATGTGTATCACTAGACTTAGAGTAGCTCCTACGCTATCGGTGCTGGTAAATTCATTTGGTTGCTGATATATAGCAAATCACTCATCTTTGCCGAAAAACTATGTCGTCTGTTGCGCATTACTGTCACGTTGATTCAAATTCAGACCATGCTTCTCAATCTGTCTGGCTGCTACGATTCTGCTATCCGTCTAAGTATTCGGATATAGCTGGTAATATGGTCCGCTTTTCGTATAGACTCCATAGTTTTGGTGGCATTTCGAAACCTTTTTTTATATCATTGAGTAACTGTAAGATTCAATTATATATGATCTACATACCAGTCCTTTTCTGAAATCTGGCCAAGTCTTCCAGGTCGTCGAGACGCGGTAACAATATCTTTGTACAGTTCATTTACAAGCGTATCGAATTCAAAAGTCAAGAGCTCGTCTTTTGTGTCTCGATGTGGCAATAAATAGGCATTTTGTTGCTGCGATAGATGCCATGGTAAAATCGAAGCTCGGCCGACAAGGTCTGTCATTGGTGGTGCAAGTGATTAGAAATGTACAAAGAAAATGCAATAGTTTGTTCAATACTTGCCAGCCGTCTTTAACTTTGACTTTGCAAAAAACATTGCAATAGTCTGCTGCAACCTGTCGCAGTTCTTTGCATCAAACTCCCATGGCTCACACTTGTTGTGTACAAAGACTAGCCCACGATTGTAAGGTAATGTGCCCTATTGCAATCAGATGGCAACTTTCTTACCAATATGCGGGAATAGGTCTGTATCTTGATCAGCAGCATTATGAGCAGCCATAGAAGCAGGGTGATCAGATGCGTTCAAATGCAACATTTCAGCTCTTTTCAATAGATCTAAAAGTTCCAGATCTGCTTCGCTTCCCTCCGTGACAACGATCACGACATTGCAAACCGATAACAGGAATATCACATGGTACAGTGCCTAAACAAAAGGTTACTATCATTTAGATTACTTCGGTGTATACTATGCATCTATCTGTCTTTACCTGAACTTCACACCACAAATCAGGGGGCATTCCATCAAAGGATCCGGACCGAAGTGCTTCCTCAATAATCGAAGTAGATAGCAGAGGCTTTTCGGTAAACTCGTTAGCAAATTTCGATATGATTATACATACACACAGCAAATCTCACCTCCGTATCCAAGAAGACAATTCTGTCGGATGATATCGACAAGTCGATTCCAGATGTCGAACGCGTTTCCTTGATACAATGCAAAGTTGTCAGCATATCCAAACTGGTACATGTTACCAAAGTGAAATATATACCTTTGGTCCATCACCCATCAAACATGATAGCAATGTTGATTTGCCGGCACCCTGACGACCAATAATGCCTACGACAAAGTGCCCTGGTTGGTCGCTCAGCATCTACATTTGTTCGTCTTTGGTATTAGGCTGTTCAAAACCTCATGATGATCCATAGTATGCGGCTCTTCGACTGACCTTTAGGCAGGTTTCATTACTCAGTCTGCCAGCACGCCGATAAAAAGGTACAGGTCCCTTGTCTGTCGTTTCGGACGACTCACTGGGAGCTGGTGTCCGCGTAGAAACAGTCTTGCTTCTAGACTCGAGCAAAATAGGTGCTGTTGTTGCTGTCTCGGTGACTTTGCTGGCGGAACGTTCACTTGTCACAGCGACGGGCCTGTCCTTGCGTTCCAAGATGACAGGACTCTGCAAGAACGGTTTCGTACTCTCATTGTCATGTGCATCCTACACGTCTTTGTAAGAATGGAAGAATGGCAAGTAGAAAAAGAAAAGAAAAGTAAACCAAGTACCCTTTTGCGATCTCTGCGTTTTGAATCGCGCTCTTTCCTGTCAGAGCCCATATCCTAGGAAGCACAGCTTTGAGCGGGAAACAATTTTTGGCCCGTCCCGTATGCTCCATCATTTTGGCACACTTTCAAGTGACAACGTCACTCTTGCGATAAATGCAAAAATGATTCTATACGGTAAAGGCAAAGCTCTAATAGTATCTGATAATTAACTATTTATTCTTGAAGTATTTTTTGCTGAAGAGCATTGATTGTCATTCACGTATGATATGTATGTTGCAAAAAGGTTCTGCAAATTCATCAACCTACTAGTAGGATATTGTCGTGTCCCGTTGCGTCGAGTACAAACAGTCGACTTGTTAATCGATCGCTACAGTGAGATCGTGCTGTGCACGAGTTGTCAGCACAACCTTTCACTGCAAAGTTGTTTGCTGTAACCTTCTGAAGACCACTGATTTTTTGTGAAGGGAACGAAACCAGACACTGATGCTGTAAGCGTTTCAAGTTGTCAACCTACTCTCCTTTCTAGCTATGCTATCTAGTCGAATTTGTACACGATTTACTTGCTTCAAATGCATCTTTGATTTTCGCATCGTTCTGAACCTCTGTATTTCTTACACATAGCTACTTTAGTCTCAAAAACTTCAACGTGTAATATCGTAGTGTCCGTTGCCTACGTAATAGGACTTCTGTAGCTTTCGAGGTTTGACATTTTCCTCAGTCTGTTTATCTTCTTTATTCATTGTCCGCCGGTAGAACACAGTGTTACCCACTCTACATACATTATTTTATAGCGTGTTGATTGTTTTTAACTTATCAGGAGACGTTAATTGGCAGTTTTTTGTCACTTTTCTCTGTCTTCTCGCGGACAGCGGCTGATGTTCGTTCGTGTACTTTGTTGGCCGGGTGCTCTGTCGCGGGCGCAACTGCAGCAACCTTGCCGGATCATATGCCCCCATTTTCTTTGCTCAAGGAGTACGCAAAGATGTATAAAACTTTGATAAAAGATTCCGTTTCTTCTGGCTTCAAGGATCCTGGACATACGTTCCGCGTGTCTGTTACGATGTCTGTAGGCTGAGATACTTTAGAAAATGTCAAAATGTCGACCTTCCTCCTCCACACCGTCATTCAATCGCCGTTTCAATTCAAATGAAGGCATAAAGAGGAAGTTTTGCGAGTTCGCCTTTTTCTCCACCACATCTGCCGTCCTTTTTAGCGGTGTCAACATTTTCGACCTCAATTTGGACATTGAAATGCTCTCTTCTTCCGAAATTGACCAACTCTTAAAACAGGAGGGATATGCTCCCTCTGATTTTGGAGACCTTGAGTCCCAAATGGAGCAATGGGAAAGAGAACTGGGACTGTCACCTGCAAGCGAGGTAACCACTCAAGACACAAAGCAGACAACGAGCAAGGCTGAAGAGCCCAAGGTTGAAGAAAGCAAGGTTACGAAAGAGGAGGCTACCACAGCACAAAAGGTTGACAAGGCTGCCCGTCGAGACCTTGACAAGTCCAGAAAAGTCACCAAAGCCTGCAACGGAAACCAAGACGCAACATCATGGTCAACAACCTCCTGCTTGTCGCAAAACACAAAGCGATCGTCACGCGCCTGAAAACATAGACAAGGCGGGCACCAAGTACGTTTCCAAAAATTTCTTCCTTTCTCTCTCCAACTGTAAAGTCTATATGATGCGGCTTCTTCCCTGGTCTAAAACTCGTCTTGGCGGCTTTCAAAGCTCCCTTTTGGTGCCTGTCCCTTGGTAGCTTTTTCGAGTCTACCATGCCTCACATGCAAAGGGTTTACCTTTTTCAAACCAAGAGATCAAGACTTGGGATACCGAGATCAGAACGCAGACAAGTTGCACTTGGCTATCATACAGGGCGTGATTACTGATCTTCCAATTCTTTTCTATTTTAGCAAGCAAATTTTTAAAAATATACCGCAAATCTCCTATCCCGAGCAAAAGGAGCCTGTTTTACCACCGGAAATACTGCGCTTGCGTGAAGCAGCCAAGGAAAGTCAACGTCGGCGTCTAGCTGCAAAGGCTCAGGCTAATGCCGAGAATGCCAAAAACGCAAAGGTAGGCGGCGGAATGGTAGCATTTATGTTTATAGAGCATATTGCTAACTTGTTTGTCACAGACAACCAGTAGTTTGGCTGCTCAAAAGCAGAATTCTGGAGACGATTCAACCGAAGTGCGGAATGCCAAAAGACTGAATACGGTATCTTCTACAAGACCCCACAGACTTTGCATTAAAGGCAAAAATGTAGCTGCTGCGGCACTTGAGGCTGCCAACCAGGAACGTGCCAAAGATATCCAGACAATCCGCATTTCAGCACGCAACAGCATCATCATATCATCATCCAGAGGCTCAGGGTCAAGCTCCCATGCAATGTCCCTTAACGTACAGAGTCAACCGCAACCGCTTGTGACCAAGCGAGGTGTGAAACGATCTGCGGCGACACAAGAGAATGATATACCAACAAACACTCCCGAATCCTGCAGAGCTGAACGGCCAGTTAAACGTCCCAACATTCCCCATCATATCCGATGTGAAACTACTGTATAACTATTGTATATTCATTTACATGAAAACTTTTCTTAAGCATTTTACCTTGCGAACTCCTCTGGTCTGGACTATATCTCTTGATTGTGTTTGAAACCAGGCACGAGCGAAACATCATGCCGTTCTTTGCCAAGAACGTTTTTCTCGGGAGGCTGCATGTAAACGGCGGGCTTCCTCTTTAGCTTTCTAGTGCTTTTTTCTTCCTCTTTCCATCCATTTGCATGTCATGAATGCCGCCTCTGTAGTGCGATATGATTATCAAACGATTTAAAGATGTTCTCTTCCTCCTTGCTGATGAATCTTTTCGATCAATCGAACCAAAGATAAAAAGGTAAGACTTTGCAATTTTGGAAGTATCAGAACCTCCATTGCTCAAATCAGCTGGATTGTAGTGTCCTTTTACGAACCAAGATATCCATTCCAACAAAGGTTTATGGTACACCATTGAACATGCACTCACCGCCACATCTTCTGGAGCTGAACAACCAGCCGAAAGTGCGGACGCCGTCGGATTTCTTATCCCTTAGTTTCTCACTTCAACTACAAAATCAAGTACACTTGTGATTAAATATACCAAAGATGAAATCACTGAAGTATCCAACCGGTTAATGGTGGAGAAAGTTTAAAGGTCCAAAAAAGATACTAAAAAAGGTACTCACATCCTCCACTCTTATCCAGTGTACCATAAAATCACAATTCTGTGCTGATTGTCCCCAGTTATTGGCGCTAGCAGCATTGCTGTCTATATATGAAGGTTATCCAAAATTATACAGTGCAGATACTCCAAGTAAACCGTCGTTCGTGGTATATCATGTGAGGCACTCTGATCACCATTTTCCGACATTACACTGAAGTTGCCTGGCATTCCGGCGGTAGTATTAATGCAAGTTTTCTGAGTTCATTTTTTCGAGATGTGTTTACTGTGAGCCTGAGGTTGCAAGCGTGGATAACTCACGACTATTAATTACGAGGCAGCTCGGATGCTCTGACATCCGTCGAACGTACATGGCTTCTTCTAACGGTTCTCCGGGAAGAACTCATGCGACAATATATGTAATAGATAATTGTTGGCAACATCTTCATTTCGTTAGAAAAAAAGAGTGAAGAGGAAGATGTAACTTCGTACCAGATATGTTATCAAAAAAGTAAAATATTGATTACTTTACGCACAGCAGATGATTGATGAACGTATCCAACTGGTATGAGAACAGTGCCTCCATTTCCTGGTGGCAGCTTGATAGCAAGTCCGAATTTTGGGCAGGGATCACCGCCTCCCGCTTGCTTTCAACTTTGCCTATGGATCCATACCACAACACCTTTGATCCCCAACAACCAGCCGAGGAGGACTTTGGTGAAGACCACCTCCGTGTGCTAGAAAGAGAACTTGCGCCACAGGCAACTGATTACTATGGAATCTTGAATGTCTCAAAAACTGTAAGAAGGATTCATAAACGTTGCTAGATTGGCAGCGATCAACCTTCTTTTGGTGTAGGCGACCGAAGAAGAGCTCAAGGAATCGTACAAAAAGCTATGCCGTTTCTTCCATCCAGACAAGGTGCGAGAATAATAGACAAAACCTCGTCCAATTCTTCAATGCATATATAATAATATTTTGTAGCACAATAACCCTGAGAGCAAAAAGTTGGCGGAAGCCAAGTTCCAAGTCATCCAGAAAGCATACGAAGGTACTACACAAAAACAGCATTTAGATGATATCAATTTTGGAATCGACAATTCACAAAGAAATGTATACGACCAGTTTTGAGTGATCCAGCAAAACGCGCAATTTACGATACGTATGGAGCTGAGGGACTCAACGCGACATGGGAGATTGGAACACGCTACAAGACTCCTGAAGAGGTAGCTTTTTTTTTTCTTAACGCAGACTCGATGCGTGAAATGTGTGTGCGGATATTGATATATATCGTTTATCAGTTACGCGAAGAATATGAGAAACAAGCGCGTATCAAACGAGAACAGCAGCTGGAAAATCTAGTACGATCGCGAGCAGAATTCCAAGTCAACCTCGATGCATCGCCTGTATTTGATCCCTATGAACCTCCTATTATTCCAGCGTTTGCTGCTAGACAGCCACCAAAATCAGCACGACGTAATATCTTCCAACCGCTGACAAGATTACAGGTGCAGCAACTGTTTATGCGACATTCATTTGAGGTACAGATCCTTGTCAGCACGAACGATCGTTTAATTTGGTAAACTCATTTCTGTTGTTTGACTGTTTAGACTCAAGTTGGACCTCAAACCCGTGTCATCCTGGGTGGATCTATGCTTTCTCGAAACGGTATCGGTGGAGGTAACTTGAGCGGCACATTGCGACACACTGTTTCTCCAAAGTTTTGGACAGAGGTAAACGGGAACTGAACGTTCAATGTTCCAAATAGAAAAAAGAATATTGAAGGAAAATTTTGCTAGTTTACTGCAACAATGCTGAAACCACATACTGCTAGTTTAAAGACTTACTATAATATCTCTTCCGATACGTAAGTCTGGAGGATATGAACACCGGATGGGAGTATGGATTGCCTTATATGCTGCTTACTAGGTTTGTCAACACTGTTTCTACCATGCGGACATTGGAGCGTCCGCCGGTAATAAATGTCACCATCGGTCGTCGACTGTACGCCACAACGACTGGTTATATGACTTACCGAACCGGAGAGTGGTCTCTTGGCGAATGGGGCGGCGACGTATCACGAAGCATTGATAGGTCCGCAGTGGCTCTAGGTTTTGCTACCGCCCGGAAACAAGGCAACTACAGCGTGGAATTACAGGTATTGCTCTTTGGTGACTGGATTCCAAAATACCAAAAAAGCGATGCTGATATTTGGATGGTAGACTGGCATTATCGCTTCTCACATTGCGCTGGAATACACTCACAAATTGCTTAACCGTATTCTTTTGCGGTTATCTGCAGTTGCATCTACTACTGGCGGTCTAACGGCCAGTGTCGGTAGCGATCATAAAATCACAGAACATTCTCGATTTGGCATGTCGATTGAATGCGGCGTGCCATCTGGCGTTGCTGTCAAGTTCAAGTAAGTTTGCATTATCCCATCGATATCTTACCCCGATGCTAATCGGTCTTCTATCTGCAGGGTTTCAAGATTGGGTCAAAAGGTTGTTTTACCGATCGTCCTGTCGACAGAATTCGATGTGAAAATGGCCTTCTTTGGTGCAATCGTGCCTGTATCTATTGCTTTAGCACTTGATCAATTGATTCTCAAGCCAAGGAGAAGAAAACAAATCAAAGAGTAAGTAGTCAGCAGGCTCCGGAGAAAGCGTTTACAACCAGATAAGCCTGACAATCTATTGCAGGAAAATTGAGCAGCTTCGAGAAGAGCATGCCGAATATCTTGCTACTCGCAAGCAGGAGGCTCTTGATGGTCAAAAGCTCATGAGAGAAGTTGCTGAGCGCAAGAAGAGACAAGAGGAAAAGAAGAAAGACGGTCTTGTTGTTGTCAAGGCTTTGTATGGACGTGCAACCGACATACAGCAACTCTCTGGCGATGATGATGAGCAACTTCCTGAAGGCGTGATTGATGTCACCGTTGTTATCCAAGCACTTGTGAATGAATCTCGAGTAACTATTCCCGGTGGATACTCAAAGGTAAACGAAAGAACGTCAATTGCAAACTGAAGTGCAAACATTAAGCGCGCTGCTTGGTAGACCAATATCCTTGGATTTTATGATCCTTGCCTCGGTGAAAAGAAGCAACTCAAAGTACGATATAGATTCCAGCATAGATTGCATGAGGTCACTGTATCTGATACCTCGCCGTTAATCTGTCCCATGCGATGTAAGTAGCTGGCACGCTTTTGCTGTCACGCGCACCTATACTCACCTAAATTTTCTGCAGCACACATAGCGTAAAAGGTGTAAATTGTATTCCATATTCTTGCAATAGACTCTTTCTAATGACTGGTATATATCTTGAAGATTGACTTCAGAATGATGATGTAATAGTGAGATAAAAGCTTTTTGCTGGCCAAATGGAAAGTACATGTATTACGATAAAAAAGGGAAATAGAGACAGCTACAAATCAATGGGTTTACAAACGTGTAATGAGGCGTAGGGCGTCGTCGACACTGTCCTTTTCTTGTATTCGTTGTTTTTCAGTGAACTTTTCATTCACAGTACCTAGGTACTCCTTGGCCTGCTCTACAAGTTGTTCCGTTACGTTGAAGTTATGCCTTAGATTCGTGATGTTCTTCTCGAGGTTACGGGCAGCGTCAGTGATCTCTTTGCTGTTTGCTCCGGTTCCTTTTAGGTATCTTTCATAAAACGTCTTCTCTTGTTCGTCAAGTCCTTCCAACATCTTGTCCTCTGTCAATTCTACTTTTTCCTTCTCCTTCAATAGATGTCTGTCCATGACTTCAGCGTGCTCTTCAAATATACGATTCGTGCTGTTTTTCCATTCCTCTTCTTCATTTTTTAATCTGCAACGCAACCATGGCTAATTTAGAACTGTGTATATGTACCTAATGGGCCATCAAACTTACGTGTCAAACAATGCACTTAATTGCTTTAGTCTTTGAAGGTTCTGTATATTCTTCTGGTGCGGTCTTCTTGCCGAAAATATGGCCGTATTTTTGCTCTATATATTCATCAATAGCATCAGTTTGAACGCTTCTGGGAGCAGAACAGATATCTAGATGTTTTACTTGTTGTGGATAACTCAACAGTGAAACATTAATGCTCTTGTCAACTAGCTTCTCAACAATCTTCTCCTTGATTCTGTAGGCTGTATAGGGTACGTATGTATGTATAAGTACTTTTGCTCAACTCAAAACAAATATAACTCTGTAAAAGATTTACCTATCTCCTTTGCTATCCGCTCATCTTGGTTCTTGTATACTTTTCTTGCAAATGCCGACTTCTCCAGACTAGACTTTGCGCTCCAAATAAGAATCTGTCGTAACCGTTCGCTCTCTGGTAATTCCGGTGCAAGTGCCGTGTATAGCTTGTCTGCAGGCACATTATGTGGTAGTTCGTCTGTGGATAAAGAAAACTCTCAGTACAGGTTTTCGTTTCATATGCATATACTATTGCATGCTAGAGCCCTACCAGAAAGCTTAACTGAAGCGTCAGAGGTAAGTGACGCGACTGATTGTCGTATGCTTGGTCGCTGTGAGTAATGGGCGCGTTTTGGTGATGGAGCTGATGGATGTTGAAAATCTTCAAATTCTTCGATCGCTTTGCGCTTAAGGTTCAGGGTGCTAGAGCTTTCTCTGCGTGGTCGTGCTCTTCGAAAAGTAAAGCCGTCGTCTTCCTGTGTGTCGTTGCTGAAGCTTGCCTGAGATCCGTCCGGAGTCATTGCGAGAAAAGAAGGTTCAGATATCAGAGAGTGAGTTTCCCCGATTTCATGCACAAGCACAAACAAAATCAATTCCATTTTTCTATCTCGCCCGGTTCTTAGTGATTGCTGAAAGCTGACGGCATAGATATTACAGCGGTTGACAACGAATAACTTTGCATTACATAAGATTATAAAAGTATTTTCATGGATGCTTTCGTTATGTACAAATGTGATTATTCTACTTTGCATTCTTTTGCTTTTCTGCCTCTTGGATTCGACTCCTTCTCGATTCATCAAGTGCTTTAGCGTAATCATACGACTCTTTCTTGAGAACCTTTTCTCCAAATGACAAGGAAACCAGTCTAGAGCCAGAGCATTGTCAGATCAAATACCATAACTTCTTTTGACTGATAGAGATTTCATCTTACCTCGCCAGATTCACGCGCAACATCAAATCTTCCTGTGTAGGCAATGGTTTGCCGCTTTCAGATGCAGCCTTTCGCTCCTTGACAAAGCCATTTTGTATATACTACGGCGGAATGCAAAGTTCAGTAATTCAATAATTGCAGACAACATTAATCTCAAGAACGAACCTCGGAGACATCAGCTGGAATATCATAAGTACTGTGTTTGGCAGATTGCAGATACATTCTGAAGATATCCAGTGTTTCCGTCGGCAAGTTGGGAAGACCTTCTTCAGTCTCTGCTAAGTTGTACGATGGTTGCAGACGAACGGAGCAATGGTGCTGTGTGTAGAAAGTGCTGTTATTGCACATGATGAATCGAGGTACGAGCCGAACGGCCACTTACCGGAAGAATGGATTTTCCAGAAGAAAGTGAGATGACAGAAATATCCGTATCAAAGTCAAATTGGCTGTAAGGGAATTCATACTTTAAGCTTTGGTTTTGGATAACATTGCTAAGTGCCTGAACGTTGCGAACACCTTTGAATAATTTAAGGAATGAGTTAATTAGATCATAAATTACCGTTGCTACACAAAAATTTACCGGTATCATTCAATGTTCCTTCCGTCAAGGACGTCTCGTCAATGAGCAGAGACGATCCATCCACAAGCTGCAACAGACCGGCTTGCAAGTTTTCATATTCACTCTTTGGAGAGAAACGACCAGCGTTTAGACCATCTATCGTCAAGGGCAAAGAAACGGATTGCAAGGCAAGTTGTTCGATCATCGACGCAACTAGCTTGCTGGCTGCATTTCTGAGTGCATACGGGGAAGATGGCTTCTCATCACGAGGATTTTCGGGGAAATTGGATACGTTCAGCGTAAATTGTCCAATCTTTACGTCTTGATGCTTTGCAGTGCTGATAAAGTTATATGTACGTGTGAGTGTTTTGGTTAATGTCGTGCGACGTTCATTAAACGATACTTACACTCGTGAAATCAGCTGGAGCAACACAAACTCTGCTACAAGTTTATCGCCTCCAAAAACAGCAGCAATGTAGTCAATCAATTTGGCGCGGATGTCACGCGCTTGGTGCAACATATTATCTAAATCCTCGGAACCAAAGGGAACACATGCGGACCCTTCCAGGGACCGATACGTAATAGCGTGTATCACAGGAACGCCCGACAGACCGGAAAGACCAGGATTGAACTGATCATTTTCTGCATCCTCTGGCTGAACTGCGCCCAATACTCCAACAACATCGACTAGCTGTCCAACTCTCAGCGATTCGGCAGACTCATAGAATTTTACAATGGCAGCGACGTGGTCAGTGTCCGGAAGCGGGAACTTCTTGTGATCTTTTTTAAATTCATTATTGATGCTAAGCCCATCGAAACTCGTGCTCAGTTCTAATACATGTTTGTTGTTGTTGTTAATTTTAGATCCCAACAAAGCTTGACTCCTGCTGCTGCAAGCTTACCCGATGGATACAGCCGATCTCTAACCCAACCAGTTTCGCCCGGCGGCGACACGCAATAAACAGGAAAGCGTTCACACAAATAATCATTTGACGATTCGTCGAAGATTCCACCCTAAAAGGATAATTTACGGGACATGTTCCTGTAACAGCCACCCTGAGCAAAAAAAGGAATAGGGCTTACATCAGATTCGACAGGGTCGTCCGTATATCGATAGCATTTCAAGTCTGCACCTCCATTGGTCTTGTATGCACTCACAAACATTTCAGGACCAAGTCCTGTATCTTGGACCATGCACCTGAAACGGACCAACGTATTTTTAGGCACACGTTGCACCGGGACTGAATTAATAGCCGGTATCTACAGGGACGGGCCAGTTCAGTCATACGCAAGCTTTCCTCCTCCTCAGTCACATGCTATGTAGTACCTGGGACCTCTGATCGGCGGTTGCAAAGAGTTTGGCAAAGTGATCGGACGGATCAAAAGTGTTGGGCTCCTTGTCCCGAATATGCTCCTCTGTTGCAATCGAGTATGTTAACAGTGTGCGATCTATTGTCGAGATCAGAATGCAATACCAAAAAGACGGGCTACAATTGTCAGGGGCGATTGGATCGCTTCTGTCGCTCCAGTGTTTGGCATGATATGAAGCAGGAAGAGGCTGGCGGAATGGGAAAGGCGACGGCGGCTTGTGTTCCCAATGCATTTTTGTTTCCCTGATCAAACATGAATTTTGCGAACAACGTATTCATATCGTTTAAACACGCAGTAGTAAAGTCTAGTTTCTTATCTAAAAAGTTGATTTTCTTCTGAAGAACGGAAAGTGTTCGTGCAAGCAGATACTTTGCAGTTGCAGTTTTACCGATTCCAGAATAATGATGTTTCGTAGTAACTCGTCTTCAGCGCAGATGTCGTCGATCAAAAGACTTATAATAAG
>KK100023.1:107944-134341 GCA_000611695.1 Rhizomucor miehei CAU432
GCTTTAAATGGTTTAATGCTTTCAATCTGCTAATTTGCCAAAATATAAGACGAGTTTCTTTCAAAATATAGACAGTCTCTGATTCGCAAGGTTTTAACCCCAAGCCATGTCCCTAACGCACAGGCCCTCCTAGCTTTAACATGTATCCACAAATTCCAATAAGGATCGAGTGTACATTGAAGAATGGTTCCATTTATGAAGCCGTCGCAAACATCAAATCGAATATACCAGCTACGATCTCGATTTCGGGCAGGGCGGTCGAAGTTAATTATTGGTTATTACTTGTAGGAGACACAAGAAGAACTTACGAAGAGAGAGCACGAACTACTGCTTCTTGAATGATCCAACCATTGGACCTGACGAGGTGTGTTAGAGAGGACTTCCAACACATTGACACCGCGACGTCTTCTAGATCTTCTCCTCAACCATTGAACGGTTTAATACAAGATCCTTCGGCATCAATCAAAAACCTTTGTGCATATACACCTTTTCCGAAAAGTAATGTCGTATTTCGTGAAATTTTATAATACAGTTTATACGCAGAAACGCCAATTCCTAGCGACATTAATTTCTGGAAACTGTGTATATTTGTTCGCGACTACAGGAGCTTTCTCCAAAGATTGCCGAATTTTGCCGACCTAAATGTTTCGGTACCATCCAAAGAACTCGGGCAAAACATTACAATAGCTGCCAGCAACCTGTGCCTCTACCCTACTGGATATTCCAAGCTTATCTTCTTGCACAGAGACTTAGCCCAAATCAGGGTTCGCTGCTGGAACAAACTTTTGGCAACACACGGGTTCCGAGGCAACGTTAAGTATTCAACACCTGGAAAAAAAAGAGACCAAGAGGCAGTAAATCCATTGAGGTTGATTTTTATCTGAAGATCCAGATGATGTCTACGCTACTTTACAAGAGGAACGTTCACCACATCTTTCGATGACATCATCCGATATTGGTTATACAAACGTGTGCCCTTTGCATTTAACGAATATCGGGTTTCCGGTTGGCATGCAGAACAACAAGACCCGATGACTCATGATGCATACTTGTTAGAGCAATATGGTTTCTTTACGTCAAAATAATTACTCCGTTTAATGATACACAGAACATTGCAGATATTCATTTCTTCACTGTAAGCTTGAAATGCTCGCTTTGCAATTGCAGTGGAGTATGCAATGATCGCCGGCTCAACGCTTCAACCGACCACCAATCGGTTATCGTGTCACTTTCCATCGGAAATTTTGGATTGTACAGATGCAGGAACATGAAACAACCACGAGCATACAAGTGGTGTAGGGTGAAAGTGGGCCCGAAGCATTCAATAATCCTTGTTGAAAAGGATTCAAACTGTCAAATCAATATGGCGAACACAAACGTCACAGGGGGAGGACTTGCGACTCAGACAATCATACCTGAGACACTTTGGCTCGCTTTGACGTATACCTGAGTATCTTGTTCGGATCTCGTGTCAGACCGACGTACGAGAGCCGGATTCCGGGTGGACGAATAAGCTCGCTGGTAGCACGCGATTGATTGCTAGTCGATGAACCCCGCATGTCTTGTTGATCGCAACAAAATGTATCACATTTCATTACAGTTCATTCTTGATAACTCATCTCTAAAAATAACATTAGACATACTCCTTACTGCAATTTTATCACTCCATAACGTCTATAAGGGTGAAAAACTTAGGACCTTTTTCTCCCAAGAAAATTGTTGACCCGAGGATGATTCGGGTTACACAGGTTCTTGATTCGAATTCAGCCGAGTTTGCCATGACGAGTATGATGTCATGGCAACAGCTAAATTTTCTGCAAGCACAAACGAATATAAATAGACTCCACCCAGATTAAAGACCTCTCGCAATTTCAAAAACCTTATTCTGCAACAAATACCACGATGGCTTCTGTTCAATCCAACTCTCACATTGCTGCTACTACCTCCAGTCAACCTAAAAGCATTCGACCTGCAATGACTCGAGAACAGCTCTTGGCTATGGCAAGAAACGAATACGCTCGCCAATTATCGAAATACACTGAGGCTCAGCTCAAGAAACGTGTCCCGTCATGTCACACCCATCCAGCCTACTATTACTCAAGTTCAAAGAATCATCACATGGATCGACAAGCCAAACCTGCTACTGTTTCTCGACAATAATCGGCAAAATCCAGTGTATATATTATTGCATTGACTGTTTCTCCTTTCGTTTCAACGCTGCTCAAAGATATACCAACCAAAACCATTGCATTCATGATTCCCCTTTTTCCAACTTGTACATAGCTTCACCCATACAAATAGAATTCCAATATTCTCCTTGCAACAACATGATAAAAAAATTCTGCTGTAATAAAATGTGATAGAAAGCAACAAATCATCTCTGCAAATATCTGACTATGTAAAAATGAGAGCATGCATGCAGCTTCATGAATCTGAGTTGAATGTCGCCATGGCCATCAAGGTCCAGGCCCAACGCTAAAAAAGAAACCCAGTTTGCCCTCATTAACGATTTTTTCGCCACAGAAAGCCCTTCTTATTCCCTCTCTCCCATTTCTCTTTTCCTCTCTTGCTCTTCAACTCCTCACTCTGTATGCCTTTTGACTTGTAACTGGTGCGCCAACTTTATACTTTTCAGTCCTTCAGAACACGATAACACACTGCGTTACCATGTCAACCGTCGATGTTCCTGGCGCCATGTCACCGGCGCATAAAAATCTGATTCGAGCTTGGTGGAAAAAGGCTACTGTGACCAATGCCAGGGCAGACAGCATGACAAATGCCAGGGCAGACAGCATGACAGATGCCAGCTCGGACGGCTATGGAGGTTAGCATCCATTTTATACTACGCAATATATTCCCTCAACAGCCGTGAGTAACGAACGTGCGCCGCAGACAAAAGAGTCTTTGGAGCGCCGTTGTCAGAGTCGATCAAGTATGCTCATTCGAGCATCTCTTACGTTGATGCTAAAACCGGCAGCCCTTGCTACGGCGTTATTCCTACCGTTATTGCCAAATGCGGATCTTATTTGAAGGAAGAAGGTACAACGAAAGCATGCACAGCCGAATCAAAAATAGCGTACTCACGTGCAATGTAGGGCTTATGGTGGAAGGTATATTCCGTTTGTCAGGGAGTGCCAAGCGGATAAGTAAGTTACAAGCAGTATTTGATGAGACCAACGACTTTGGAGCAAGTTTCAACTGGGGAGGAGATTACACTGTGCACGATGCAGCAAATGTAATGCGACGTTTTCTCAATCATCTCCCTGAACCTGTCATTACACTTGATTATTATCGACCTTTCAAAGATGCACTCAGTACGTCATACGTTTCCATGGCAGAACATACTAGACAAACCTAACGACGGTACGCATATTAGATGAAGAATACCCGAGCATTGAAGCCAAAATCGATGCTTTTCAAAACCTGATTGAATGTCTACCACTTGTACACCAATATCTGCTATTGTACATAATGGATATGCTCGGATTGTTTGCAATGACGAGCGATGTCACTCGAATGGATATTTCATCATTAGCTGCTGTGTTTGCACCTGTAAGTTGGACATTCAAATATGCGCTTAAATAACTTATCGCTGACACAAAAAGTTGACTGCAGGGCGTGCTATCACATCCAGACGATGAAATGAACCCTGCAGGATATCGAGAATCTCAACGAGTTCTCGAATTTTTGATAGAGCATCAGCATGAATTTTCAGCGCCACGCTCTTGTGTCCCTCCAAACCAAAGTCTTGTTCCACGAGACAGCGTCATCCTCCCAAATCCTCGTAAGCACACGATAAAAAGGAACTTTGTTAATGATTCATATAGCAAATTTACTCATTTATTTTTTTGTAGCTTATTCTCCACGTCGCAAGCTACCTTCTTCACCTTTTGAAGGATCAAATGTGGATTATTACTCTTCTTGCTCCCCAGCTTCGGCGTTGAAACGATCCAATACTCTCAACTCTGTAAAAGGACGACTCACCACCAACTTTGCTTCTGTTTCGTCTTCAACTTCAGTCCTACCTGCTGATAAACCTGCTTCCGGACTGAAACGGTCCAAGACTGCACCGAGTAAACGTCAAAAGGCGCGAGATCAAGAAAATACTAAACCTTCAAGTAAGATCTCCTTCTCACAAACAATCCATTCTTTCTTTTGCTAACAGTTGAAACTTTTCAGGTGAAAAGAAATACCTCGGTCGCTGGAAATCGATTCGACGGGTTACAGAAAGGGATCAAGCCATTGCATCTCATTGACTTCCTTGTCCACTCTTCTTTTTTTGTTGTTACTTTTCTTCCTTGCTATTCTGCTGTGTATATCATCCACGTATTTATTCCTATGTCTTATATCAAACCCATTAAACTGTTCATTCCTGGCGAACTAAATAATCAAGCAATTCCTGTTTTTAAATTTACTCTACTATGTACATGCGATAATATATACAATAGCTTAAGGTCGTAATGTTCGATCAATCGAAAAGAGAATAATAGAAAAGAAAAGGGTGGTTTCTCGACTAGTTTCGTATTGTTGTTTTTGCAGCGTAATCTTCATGCCCAGCATGATCAGCGTTCAATGGATGTCGTTTGTGGAACTCGATGAATTCCGGATGCTGTGGGTTGTATTCAAATCCCATTTCACGATACAGCCGAAGTTGCTCCATAAACCCCGGATTTGGATTTACAAACGGTCTCGCCTGTCGGATAATAGCCAATGCTTCCTTGGGTCGCAGCCGATGCTTATGCATCAAGTACGCCGCAAGCACCGTAGGACTCCTGGATACTCCTGCCAGACAATGGACCAGGAGCCGATGATGGCCTTCTATTGCCTCTTCTATAAATTCATTGGTAACCGGAAAGAATTGAATAATGTTTGCTTCCGGGTTATCGGCAACAGGAATAATCTAGAAAACAAAATATATTGCTAAAGTTGGTTCATATATTGGCACCCAGGGAAGCATATTTCTTCCTTAGCCTACCTTGTGGATGTACATGGATGGAGGATATTGGTTCTTAAAGTGACCGAGTGTAAGAATATGAGAAATCTTGTTTTTCCGTAGAAAGTCCTGGTCCTCTAACGCTCGATAGTTTCCTAGCCAAACGTTAGGTAAAACTTGCTGCCCAACGCTGGTCATGAGGATTCCGCCAGGTTGACCGTCCGGCCCGCATTCTAAAGCCTGATATAGCGATCCTTCTGTGGCAATGTCGGCTGAAGCATCGTGAGAAGAGGCCTCAATGACTTTGGGCAGGGAGCTTTCTTGTGCTAGTTCTACAGTAGTCTCCAGACCCATTAGTTCCTAAGAAAATAGAGAGAGCACATTCCCCAGTCGCTGTGTCGCCCTGCAGCAGCAGCTTTGCCCAGAGAGTCCGACGGGAGCCATCAGCTAGAAGTATCGATCTTTCTCCTCCGCTATACATGACCAAGATAGGCATAACGATGTGTCAGATATTATCAACGCCAGTCAAAGACATGCTTAAAGAGGCCGCCCGAGAGAGTCAGTATCAAGTTCCATAGTTATTTGAAGGATACCATCATCTTTTTGACGAAATCATTGGTATATCTATTCTCTCACCTATTCAGTCCGTGTTTTTTTATGTACAAGCTTTCCGAGAAGACAAGTAATTTTTCTTTTCCTTCTGTTCGAAAACATGTGGTCATGTTGGCTGCTCTTCTCGAGTTGTTTTCTGCTCTTTCCAAATTTCTCCAAGGGAAGCAGATCTTGTAGCAGTTATATGGTTGGTCGTGCCAGATCTCGCTTCTCTCTGTTGTATTCAGCACTACTGCTTTTATCCAAATAAGGTACGAACTACTGCTTCTTGAATGATCCAACCATTGGACCTGACGAGGTGTGTTAGAGAGGACTTCCAACACATTGACACCGCGACGTCTTCTAGATCTTCTCCTCAACCATTGAACGGTTTAATACAAGATCCTTCTTTTGTCACCAAGAAGGACGACAAGTTTGCGGGTGGTCTGGCTAGGAACCTTGAAACGCAGGCCACGTTCCTCAATTTGGCAATATTTGTTCGCGACTACAGGAGCTTTCTCCAAAGATTGCCGAATTTTGCCGACCTAAATGTTTCGGTACCATCCAAAGAACTCGGGCAAAACATTACAATAGCTGCCAGCAACCTGTGCCTCTACCCTACTGGATATTCCAAGCTTATCTTCTTGCACAGAGACTTAGCCCAAATCAGGGTTCGCTGCTGGAACAAACTTTTGGCAACACACGGGTTCCGAGGCAACGTTAAGTATTCAACACCTGGAAAAAAAAGAAACCAAGAGGCAGTAAATCCATTGAGGTTGATTTTTATCTGAAGATCCAGATGATGTCTACGCTACTTTACAAGAGTCAGTTTTTATATATCTTTCTAGGTCTGGGTCTAGATGAAATAAAGAAAACCTTCCACGCTTCGACTGGCTTGTTTTATTAGTCTTCAATTGCATTGCGGTAAGTGGTTGCCTTGGGTTGTTCTTGTTATGTACTTTTTGGACTGCATTCTAAAATAAATTAATGCTTGTGGACGTCGATATCGAGTCTTCGTTTCATACTCGAAAAAAGCTTTTAAGCTTCTTGGTTTTTTGCCCACTTGATTATCGTAAATGCTTTTTAACTTGGCTTTTCTATTTTCATCCGGTAAATAGACGAGTTCGTGTAATTTGGTCATCAATACACTAACATGACTTGAAGAATGAGGCTTTTCTAATTGCGTCTTGGTCAGAATTATCTCTTCTGGCGCTTTCTGCGGCCGTTTTTACCCTTTCATAAGCTTTTATTGCTGCTGGAGGTAAAGACGCTTCTGTATTCATTGCCATATTGATTTTAAGTAACTTTAGTTTCGCTGATAATAAGCTTGATTTATTTTATCTCTGCAATTGCAAATTAATCCACACTTTGCTGAGAGGCTATCAGAGTGGGGTGAGAAAAGAAAAAGGGAAAATGGTAACTAAATGTGTTTTAGGGCTCTCTGCTCAAGCTTGATAAGTCATGTTATCTTGGATTTTATTGAAGTGCTTCAATATATATTCAATGAGCGGACCATGGCTAGTCGTGATTGCAGCAGAGGTATCTTGCTGGTTTGCATTGTCATCCGTAGTCGGAAGCAAAGAAAACGCAGTGCCATTTCCGTTGCCTTTGGCCCTGGGGTTCTGCGTGGTGTCTGTAGATGTAAACTGCAGTGACACCCATCTTCAGTTTCATCCTATCGAGGCAACGTGATGGAATAATGCAACCGAGTTTGTAGTATTCTGATTAAAGACTACAGGCTTCTTCCTCGTGGAAAAACATAGACGGTAACGTCCATAGCCGTCGCCAACCCAGAAAGTGCCGAGAGCCCGTGTATTGTATACTGCTTACTTCGATTTGCATCTGCACAGTTACATCCCTGGAGATGTGTCGGGGGATTTATCCTTCACATATTCCTGCGATTGACTGCCATAGCGTCATCAAATGCGGTGGTAGTGCCCAATCTAAAATGCTACCGCCGTTGGCTGAATTGAGGGCACATCGGCCAGCGGCTTTAATGAATATGTCTTCAATATATCCCGCGAGTTTTCGATCATTTTCCAAGATGGAGAGGCCCAATATCCTGTAAGGTACCTCATGTTTGTGTAGGGAGCAAATGGTTCCAATTAGACAGTCTTGTATCACCCGCAGCTCTGCGGTCTTGAGCTCCACGACTTGCGGAAGTGCCTCGCAGAGTGCAACCGACATAGACAAGGTAAAAAAACGTCCTGGTTGGAGTGTCTAGCAACGCCTTGCAAACGAATTGCCCACTCTGCATCTGCGGCAAACTGGGTCGCGTAGTTTTGCGCGGCGTTTAGCAAAAGTGGAGCCTTTCTATTTCAGCAATTCGTAGACAGTTTGATATATTCCCTTTTAACGAAAACTTAGATCAGGCACTATCCAGCGTTTCCTTAATTTTGCATACATTCTGACGGCGGGTTCTAATAGCTGAAGTGTTGCGATAATGCACCTTCAAAAAGGATGCCTAATTATTAGTCGCAATTTGCGCATCTTCCTCGAGTTCTTATCTAAAGATGTCTGCCAAGTCTCTCTTCCTGTAAGTTCCTTAAGGCAGCTCTGATGCGCAATGTCGAGGTCGTTGAGTAGGGGATAGCGAAGAGCATATTCCGGCAAGATGTCACTGATCCTCAACCTGGGCTGGATATCCGCTGGCAAGGCGGGTGACAAGATAGCTTTGTTGTCTTTTATAGTTTTTCTCCATAGCTGCAGCTTTGAGCATCATAGCTCTAGCTATGGTCAACAAATCGGATTTGAGGTTTGTGATGTGGATAGCGGTGTCCTCGCTACGTTGCGAAAAAATGTCTCTGTAATCCTCTGGTAGATCCTTTCGAAAGAGTGCTGTCACAGGCGCCTCGAACGTTATTAGCGTCGCTGCTCCTTCGCTATTGACCGCTTCTTTTGAAATTCTCCATATGATGAGGCGATTTGTTTCGGCACCTCCATCTTGACGTATGTATGATTTCCGCATGTCCCATACACTATGATCATATCCTGCGGTCGTTGGCATCGATTTTGCCCGGAATTTACGAAGCTCGTTCGAGTAAAACCTCCATTTTCTTTTGTTTTTCAGCAAGGTCTTAATGCGTCCTCTTCCACCGCCTTGGACTTCTTCGCTTTAATTGTGGTCTCAACTATGTCGTCCAGTCTGGTTTCCATCGCATCCTTGACCGCATCCAATGCTTCTTCCCTCTTCACTCTTTTCACGGTTCGGTGCGGCGTTGGCTCATCTTCTTGTAGATCAACCACAATGTCCTCGGGTTCCTGGATCTTGCGTTTGGTATTGCCAAATTGAGGAACGTGGCCTGCGTTTCAAGGTTCCTAGCCAGACCACCCGCAAACTTGTCGTCCTTCTTGGTGACAAAAGTATACGCTGTACCCACCTTGCTCGCGCGGCCTGCTCGACCAACCCTATGCACACGCGAGTCGATATCCTTGGCAGCATGGTTACTAGCAACCTTCTTAACTGATTCATATCCAGGCATCGCGCATTAACACTCCATTGCTGGCCGAGGATGACACAGCATTCGAGTAGTTTCCTTGTTAGGTCGGCAAAATTCGGCAATCTTTGGAGAAAGCTCCTGTAGTCGCGAACAAATATATATGCACAAAGGTTTTTGATTGATACGAAGGATCTTGTATTAAACCGTTCAATGGTTGAGGAGAAGATCTAGAAGACGTCGCGATGTCAATGTGTTGGAAGTCCTCTCTAACACACCTCGTCAGGTCCAATGGTTGGATCATTCAAGAAGCAGTAGTTCGTTCCTTATTCGGATAAAAGCAGTAGTGCTGAATACAACAGAGAGAAGCGAATTTGGAAGATGGCTTCCCCATACTGCATTTTGTCGCTCAAACATCGAGCCCATACCCAAGCGATATAATTTTTTATGTAGAACCACACCACGTCGGCAGTCGATAAAGAGTTGGATTAGTCACGAAATTCGGTTTTCGCGCAGACAGCAGAATCTCTGAAGTGTCGCCAAAGTAAATTTGGGAATAACCGCAGATATTTCTCCTATGAACATCACCTAATTGAAGGAAAAAATCCTGTAAATGTTTTCCGTCTATGAATAGTAGTTAATTCGTAGTTAATTTCACAATGGTCATCTTTTCCGCCCAACACATTGAAAGCGAACATCCTTGTTGGAAAGGATCTGGAGTTGCCACTTGTTGCACAAGTGCACGCATGGACGGTTTGGCATGGCAGATATGACCGATTTGGCTCGTGCGCACTCGTCATCGGCAACATCTCAGTGATCAAATAATATTTGTCCCATTGTCATATCAAAAATTGGAAAAAAGAGCCTACGCACGTTTACTACCTCATCAGATAAATTGTAGAGTTCTTATGTGAGAGAAGAAAAAGAAACAAGAAACATGGGTTTCCAACTTCGTTACACAAAGATTCTACCGCGCTCTGATCAACGTCCGTGTCAAGCAGACCCAAAGAGCATCCAAGCACCAACCGCACCAAAGTTTAATGACAAGTCCAAGTCATTGTAAAACTGCGCTGGAAAAGATAGCAACATACCCGACCAGGACAGAACGATGCCGAGAAGCAGTAAGAAGCTCATTGTTTTGAGGAGTACGTGGGCGTCGGTATGGAAATAAGCAATGGCATGGTCCACAAAAAGATGAGAAAATTATTGAAGACATCGTATCAAAACATAACGCGAGGGGCGTTTGCAGAATATCTGTCGACTTGAGGTAGTTTCTCTCCCAGAGCATGCGATCAACAATGCTCTTATCTTATTTTAACTCTGTAAGTGGAGGCAAAACGCGAAAAATTTGGGCAAAGGATAAAAAGACAAAATTTCAACCAACTCTCTTTCCTTTTCCCCTACCCGGTTCTCGCTTTCAGCTTTTCTTCACTGCGTCCCCACGAGTTTTCTCTAACCTACCGTGTAGCTTACGTCTTTTTGCCTGCGCAAGGTGTCCGTGCTGCTATTGAAACTGGCGCTCGACCTCCACTCACCCCTCTTTGACTGCTCAAGAAATTCCCTGCTTTGTCAAGAGACTCGCTTCCGGCCTTCCTGCCTGCTTGTTCAAGAAGAGGTTCGTTGCCTCAGAAAAGTCCTCTACACTTGGTGCTTAACAAGGCTTCTGCTTTTGTCGTGAAGAGACTGGCTTCCCGTCTCCACACTCCACTTTGTTGCCTGTACAACAACCTGGTGTGTCAACTGCACTCTCCGTCTCCTCCAAATGACTCTTGGTCGCACACTGCCAAGGTGGTGTCTCCTCTCTACACTTTTCTTGCTCAAGAAAGCACAAGTAACTGGCTTTCCGCTGTTTCCACTCCTTTTCTTACTCAACAAGGCTCCCGTTCCACAGACATAGAGAGACGCCCGTCTCGCAGCCTCCACACTCCCTGTCTTCACCAGAAAAGAAATCGGTGTGTTTCATCCAAAGCTGGTGTCATGTCTCTACTCCGTGATGCTCAAGAAAAGATTTTTCAACAAGGAGTTTGAGCCCGGTTATCTTCACTCAACGGTGCCAGTCTCTGTTGTTCAAGAAGGCACTCCTACACTCAGAAAAGGCAACTTTGTGCCTCCATTCTCTGGTGTTCAAGAAAACTTTCCTCATTTTATCAACCATTATCTCCTTCCGATTATCTGCCTATAGCTCAAGATGCTCCTCTTTTCGTCGAGAAGCCGGCGTCTTGCTTCCCTGCTCAATTTGCTCAAGAAAGCTCTTACTCGCACGGAACAGCGTCACAAGCACTCACATGCTACTGAGTGTTGAGAAGCTAGAAAACTCAATGCAAAAAACAAAGCACCATTCGCCCAGCCTAACGGACGAGTAAAGACGCATGAAGATGCGTTCGAGCTTATGACGGTATGTGAGGAAAAAGCTACGCCCGAGGAGAGCCGAGCGCTGACACTGCTTTGTAGGCACTCCACGGTGAAGCTCAATGATAACTCATCGTCGTATTCGTCCGCAAACTCGTCATCGTCATCATCATCCTCTCCGTGATCGTCGCTCTCCATGTAATCCTCTCGGTTCTACAAGGGATCAGTAGGTGCACCACCACCGGAAGCATGGACAAGAAAAACTATGTAAGCTTGGAGCCGTGGGGAACATGCGTCTGGCAAGACAAGGAGAGCTAATAAGGACGCGTAGGCGTCGGACGATCGTCGCCGGATGTTCAAGGTAGGTACAAACAGGTAAATAATTGACGTATATAGAACGAGCAAATCCGTCGACCACGGGAGGGAGGGAGAAACCATAAAGGTAAGTTTAAAGGTAGGTGGATGAGAAAAAAGAGGCTCGAGAAAAGCATATAGGTTATCAATGTCGCCCAATGCTCAAGGTAAGTACAGACAGGTAAGTGCTGGACTGACATGAATAGAACGGACACATCCGGCGACAATGGACGGACGAAAAGGTAAGTATGGATTGGAGGTAAGTCAGGCAGGTAAGTCAGTGAGGAAAAAGGAAGACTGACAAGAATGCGTAGGTTTTTGACGGTCGCCAGATAATCAAGGTAAGTAAAGATGCAGGTAAGTTAATGGGCTAACTTGAATAGAACGGTTATATCTGGCGACGACGGACGGACGAAAAAATAAAACTGGTAAGCTTGGAGAAGAGCAAGTAAGACTGCTAAAAAAATAGTGCTTTCAATGGACGATGGACGACGCAAGGCTCAAGGCTCAAGCAAAGGACTCAAGACGAACGACGAACGACAGACGATGGACGAGGACGATGGACGAGGACGGGACGAGGACGACACGATCAAGGAAAATGAGGTAAGTGGGAGCCGACCAGCATTCACGTCCTCGTCGTGGCTCCTGGGATCTGTAGAAACAGATGCTGAGGAATGCTGTTTACTTTTGCTGTATTCCATTATTCTGTTGCTCAAATTGCTAATCGTTGTCTAGTAGATACAAGTATTCAGAGAAGTTTCGATGTCTTGAAAGTCAAAAGAGACAAGCCTTGTTTTAACGAGAAGTGGAAAAAACCGATCGGATCAAAGCATAAGCTTATAAAAGTTTGTCATCTTTTTGTATTGACTATGAATAAAGTGTACAATATATAAACCTATTTCTCTCGACTATATTCTTCTGATCAATATCACGATTGAGATGTTCTCATAGCTCAGAAAATCAAATACGTCAGTGAGTTCTCGGTCCAAATTGCTAATCCATAAATACAACGATATCCCAGGAGCATGTACATCTGTTATTGACAGTGTTTAGTTTATTTCTATAATTTCATAATTAGAAGACGCTGCCCTGGTCGACTTCTGCGCTGAACCGAAATCCACCTGTTGGTGGCTTGCCGGCGAGAATGGGGAAGGGCCCTGGGACCGACTGAGAGAAGGTTCTTCTACACCAAATGCTGCTCCAAAAGTTTACACGTACGACTTTCGCAATCTCTACACGTCTATTCAGCACTGCACGTCCAGCATTGTCAGAAAAACCAGCACCTGCGAAGGGCTTATACCAATTCTTTGAGAATGGCGAAGCATTACCAAAGCGAGTTACGACAGGTGTGATCACTATATACAGTTTGCGATGTCCCCGCCATTCATTATTTTTCTCAACTCTATTGCTGCCATAGGTCGATCATGGACTGCCAAAGAACTTCGTCAAAAGTCGTTTGAGGACTTGCACAAACTTTGGTATGTTCTTCTAAAGGAACGCAACGTTCTGGCAACGCAGCGAGGAGAAGCACGTAGACAGCAATTGTCCACCGATGTTTTCGATAACAGCGACCGTATGAAGAAGGTAGAATATATACTGCAAAAAGCGTTTGTCCTGGCATAACTTACTGAGAAGAGGATGACCTAGGTCCGAAAATCCATGGCACGCATCAAACTCGTGTTGAACGAACGACAGAGAGAATACGAGAAGCTTTTGGCCAACAAGGCTGCCGAGCAACAACAGTAACAGCAAATTAACAACAATAACAAACAACAGTATATAGTCCAACTTTCTTCTTCTGCCCTTTTTCTCGCAACTTCATTTGTATTATTTGTCTCATTGCCGAAACGTATCGCATTATAAAAAATGCCTTCGTCTGACGGATCTTGAATCGAAAGTAGAGTGAGTGTGGGTTCCTTAAACCTTTGAAGCATAACGATGAGGTTGTGGGAGACACTGTTACTTGGGTCGCTGCTTGCCAGCGTCTATGCCCAGAGCAGTGATGACGCACATCTTCTCGCCAGTGCTGGTCAGGCAGCAAACGCGTCGTTGTTATGGGGCACGTACCGTCCCAACTTATACTTTGGTACTCGACCACGAGTGCCTGAATCAGTCATGACGGGCTTAATGTGGTTCGACGCGAGCCACGTTCAGGGCTTTCAGCGTAAGTAGGAAGGCAGGGCTGTTGAGACCGCGAGTTCAAATACAAAAACATACAACCCGTTGGTTTGCAGGCGCACGGCACGCTTGTGACCAAGGCGACGGCATAAATGGATATGGTTACCACAAGCATGATGGACGTGAATACGCTTCGCAAATAATCAAGGATGAACCTAGCAACATTGAATTGACGACAGAGTTTATAAAGGTCCCTGGAGGACTGCATGGTTAGAACTGATTACTATGAATTTGAGAGAAAAGTTTGCTGGTCGACTAAAAATATCATTTTCATAGGTGGTAACTGGGGCGTACGAATTAGAGGAACACCCATCAACGAGAATGGTAAACTAAAACATCTCCTTAAGATGCTGGATCATCATTACTTACATGTTGCTGTATAGTTCCACCCTTGACGAGTACCATATTTTATGTCGGCTTAGAGGGCGAAGGCAGCATGGATATCGTCAGTAAAATCTCGAAAAAGGTAATATCATGGCACCCGATGTTGCTCGGCGTGAAGTGCGTTATACTCAAAGCAATTGTCTATGTAGGGTCTGCAATCACCTGTTGTATTAGAAGGCGATACTCCCCAGCTAGGAGACTTTGAAATACAAATTCTAGATGGTAAAACTTTCGAATCATGCGACGTAGGATATGGATGTGCACTCAATTACAGTTTTCAAAGGTCCATTGAACGAATCACCTAGTCAGGGCGTCAAACAGGATCTTTCTCGGACACAATGGTGGGGCTGCCAAGTTGAAGAGGGACAAGTCTGGAAAGCCAAAGGCAAGTTGAACGTGATCAAGCAAGCTCGGTTTACCTTTGCTGATACATTTACCTCGTTAGATATCTTACTTCAGCACCTACTCGGTGCCGCTCGAGATCGAGTAACTCCCGGAATGGAGCACGATGCTATTTCTCGGCCCTTTGCGTACTTCACTCTGGAAAACACGCTGACAGAAGAAGAGGATGAGGTTGCCAACTTCTACGCATTCCAAAAAGTTTTCAAGGGTGATTTCAGGTATTAACAGATCTATTATGAGTTGGAGTAGAAATAAGGTTTGGAACTGACATTCCCGCCACTTTAGTTTGATGTCATTTTCAACTCCAAGAGTTCGCCAAACAAGCTCTCGGGTAAAGTAATAGTCAATGGCGCGCAGTTGCTGTAGCAAGCATGCAAGTAATACTCATTTTCGAAAAAAAAGCCGAATCGATCGGCACAGGCTTGATCCAGAAGGCACAGGAATTCGATGCACGGTTCGAAGAAACATTCCATCTCAAGGAGAAAGGTTTCACGGAGAACGAAGTTTCGTTTGCACAGTTCTTGTTAAGCAACATGCTTGGTGGCATCGGGTACTTTTACGGTTCGTCAGTCGTTGATCGATCACATCCCCCCATGCAGGACGAGGAAAACTTTGAAGATAAACCTGTTGATCCGAGGTTCGATACACCGCATTCATTGTTTACTGCTACACCGAGTCGTCCATTCTTCCCGCGCGGATTTTATTGGTATGTCAACAAAGGAGTTGCCAGGCTTTTTTGTTTCATATGCACTTAACAACAAAAAAAATTCCAGGGACGAAGGTTTCCACCAATTGCTTGTTGGAAAATGGGATAACGATCTAAGGTACAGTAAATCAAATACGCTTTATTTTGAAACTTGTGACCTAATATAGGACCTAGTCTCGATATCATCAAGCACTGGGTGTCGTTGATTGACGAGAACGGATGGGTTGGTCGTGAACAAATCCTTGGCGACGAAGCCCGAAGCAAAGTTCCCCCCGAGTTTCAAACCCAATTTCCGCATTATGCAAATCCTCCAACACTTTACTTGGCGATCAAACGCTATGTAGATCGACTATCGAAACACAACATGCTTGCCGCAACAGAGGATCAAAAGCTCTTCACATTCTCAACTTTTGATGATACTGCAGTGCTGCGTACGCTCCATCTGGATAACCCAACACTCGCACGTGCCTGGCTCGAATCTGTATACCCGAAACTGCGTCTCAACTGGCAGTGGTTCCGGTCCACCCAAAAGGGACATCTTGATCGTTTCGGACGCTCAGCTCCAAGCCAAGAAGCTTATCGCTGGCGTGGCCGATCAGCAGAACATACTCTAACATCTGGACTGGATGATTACCCGAGAGGCGAGCCGCCCAATGTTGGCGAGCTGCATGCGGATCTCTTATCATGGATGGCATTTGCTACGCGCTTGCTCAAGGATATTGCCGGATATCTTGGTCCAGAATACTCTGCGGATGTTGCAGAATATGCAAAGATCGAAGCGGATATGCTAGTCAACTTGGATGCACTCCATTGGAGCGATGAGCACCGTGCATATTGCGACCAGACAATCGAAGACGGTGGGTCTCATCATTCCTTTTGAACATGTCATATCAGCATATGCTCACATTCAAGATCGCTCTAGGCAAAGCCGTTCATGTCTGTCATAAGGGTTACCTTTCTCTTTTGCCAATGACTCTGGGATTATTGCCGCCAGATTCCGAAAAGCTTGAAGCTGTTTTCGACATGATTGAAAACGAACAAGAACTCTGGTCACCTTTTGGCTTGCGATCCTTGTCAGCTTCAGATCCTAAATATCGCACTGGAGAGATTTACTGGCGAGGACCTGTGTGGATCAATATCAATTATTTGACACTGCAAAGTCTGCACAATGTAGGTAGCTGAGAGGATCAATACTTTCTGTAATATTTCTTCTAAGCTTTTGAATTTCTTTAGAACTACATGCACACACCTGGACCATACCAAGAACGTGCAAAGAAGATCTACAAGGCTCTTCGAAAGAACATTATATCTACTGTGTACAAGGATTACAAGAAGACAGGATATGTTTGGGAGCAATATTCTGATATAGATGGAAAGGGCCTGCGCAGTCATCCGTTCACTGGATGGACAAGTCTTGTACTGCTTGTCATGGCTGAAGAGTATGCTTAGAGTCTGTATGTATCAAACATTAACGCACACCATGAATAAAAATGAGCACATAGAACTCTGCATCATAATCAGCTATGTGGAAGGCGATCCCTAACTTCATACTTTTAAAACTCAGCGGATATAGGCCAAGCTTCCGGCAGACAAGGCTCCAATCCAACGTGTTCTTTCTTTCTGTTAATTAAACATGAAAGTACTTGTTAAAGGCGGTATTTGGAAAAACACAGAAGACGAGATTCTCAAGGCTGCCGTAAGCAAATACGGCAAGAATCAATGGGCTCGAATCTCGTCCTTGCTCGTAAGAAAGACACCAAAGCAGTGTAAAGCGAGATGGTACGAATGGCTGGATCCTAGTATCAAAAAGGTCAGTCTATTGCAATCTCTTTCTCGATCTGCACAGTATAACTAATATTCTATGAACAGACGGAATGGTCAAAGGAAGAAGACGAGAAATTACTTCATCTTGCAAAACTCATGCCAACACAGTGGCGTACGATTGCTCCCATTGTCGGACGAACACCAGCACAATGTTTGGAGCGTTATCAACGACTTTTGGATGAAGCAGAAGCAAAAGAAGGCAGCAGCGAAGATCTCGGCTTGAGGGGTCAAATGGGTTCAGAGAGCGGTCCCAGCGCAGACGATGTTCGACGTTTACGACCTGGCGAAGTAGATCCAGAACCTGAGACGAAGCCAGCACGACCCGATCCGGTCGATATGGATGAAGACGAAAAGGAGATGCTTTCAGAAGCTCGTGCCAGATTGGCCAACACACAGGGCAAAAAAGCAAAGAGAAAGGCAAGAGAGCGACAGCTTGAAG
Source organism: Rhizomucor miehei CAU432 (assembly GCA_000611695.1). Lineage (NCBI taxonomy): Eukaryota > Fungi > Mucoromycota > Mucoromycetes > Mucorales > Lichtheimiaceae > Rhizomucor > Rhizomucor miehei. The sequence continues at coordinate 125,542 of KK100023.1, forward strand.
AGGCGCGACGATTAGCTTCGCTCCAGAAACGACGTGAACTCAAGGCTGCCGGTATCCAGTATGTTTTACAAATAACACCGTTATTTCCAAATCTGACACTTGTTAATCAACAATAATTACCATTGTAGTATCCGTATCAAGAGAAAGAAAGGCGATATGGACTACAATGCAGATATTCCGTTTGAAAAGCAAGTTCCTCTCGGTTTCTACGATGTCACAGAGGAACGCAACCGACCTATCGATCCCGTCAAACTCACAAATGTTCACCTTTCAAAACTCAACCGCAGACGTGCAGATATCGAAGAAGAGAAACAACGCGAGAAAAAACGGAAACAGAAAGAAGCAGCCAAAAAGGGCCAACAACCTGAAGGCAATCAGGGACGCTTTGTTCCAGCACAGGATGCAAAGCTTATTAAAGCACAAGAGCAAGAGCAGATCGCCAAGCGGAGGAAACTTGTGTTGCCTTCGCCGCAAGTTGGCGCCGAAGAATTGGAAGGCATTGTAAAGACAGGCCTGTCCAACGAGAGTGCCCGGTCACTGGTCCAAGACGATGAAGATGTTTCGACGCCCAATCCATTATTGACCCCACATACACAGAGCGTTGTCGGTGCCACTCCTACACCTCGTTCTCTCATGACCCCACGCACAGAAAGCATTGTCGGCGCCACTCCTCGCGCAGAAATATCAAAGTTGGAAGCCAAGCGCGAATTGCTGCAAGGTCTGGCCAGCTTACCCGTACCACGAAACGAATACGAAATCCGTCTCCCTGATCTCGAGAAAGAAAAAGAGAAGCAGCAAGAGGAGGTGACTGCTGTTGTGGAAGATATGAGTGATGTCGAGAAACGTAACAGGGAAGTTGCTAAGCTTGAAGGTGAGTCTCTCAAAGAAAGTTTAAGCATAAGGGATTGGAAGAAGATACTAAGTCTACTTTTTTCTCCACTTTTTCCTTACAGAGGAAGAACGTTTTGCTCGACGATCCAGGGCAGTGCAAAGAAATCTTCCTCGACCTGCTGCAGTTCCTTCTGCCTTAAAGTCAGAGCCTGCAGACGACATTGAAGCTATGCTGCAAGATGAATTGCTCAAATTGCTCAAGCACGATGCTATCAAATACCCAGTTGTTGGAGGCAAAATAGCTCCCGGTGCAGTTGCCCTGGGTGATTTGGCAAATTTAGAGGACGAATTTGATTCTGAAGCTTTGGCCGATGCTCGCAAAGAATTAGATAAGGAGCTTTGCAACATGCTCTCTTTGCCTGAGGATGCAGATGTCAAGACGGCTGTTTGGGAACATGTAAAGTCGAGCGACGATTTCGAAGAAATTTGGGACAAGGAGCACCAGGAAATCATGTTTTCTGCCAAATTCAGCCGTTTCCTGTCCATTTCGGAAATGCCTGATGACGAGGACAAGATTGAAGGATTATCCAAGATGGTTGAGGTATGTTTCTTTTTCTTTTTCTTTGGATCGGGTTGCTTTTTTTTGATATTAGAAGTTTATATTAAACTTTAAATCTTTTTCTTTTTTTACAGAGCAATCGCCGTGCAGCTATTCGTGGCTTGACTCAGGCAGGAAAGCTGGAGAACAAGCTCGATGTTCGTCTCGGTGGCTACATGGCTCGATCAAGCACACTCACAAAGCAAATCTTGGATACATACGAAGAATTGGAAGCTGCCAAGTTAGAATATGATAGCTTTGTCACTCTACAGATTGCTGAGAAGGCAGCCATTCCAAGGCGAGTGGATGCTCTGCAGGAAGAAGTAGACAAGTTGGCTCGCAGAGAACGAGAACTTCAAGAAAAGTACAAGCGCTTGACAGAAGAAAAGAACGAACTTATTGAAATCTTATCCAAATAAATAAAAAGCAAAATTGTGTGTATGCGAGGTGAGTCAAGAAGAATGCGGATGTATCGGGAGTTGGGTGTCTTGATTGCAAGGGTATGAACATGAGAGAGAGAGAGAGAAGAGAGAGAGAGAGATAGAGAGCGAGAGAGATACTACAACAGCCATTTCTGCAAATGCTGTCGAACAGGTGATGACGGTGGAAGGAAAGGTTCAATGTATTTTGCCAAATGTGATTTTTGCGAAGCATCGCATATCCGCTCAATTTCTTCAATGACCGGAACGTTGCCGTCTAGAAATTCCGTGAATGTCGTGCGTATGTGAGCCCATTGGAAAAAAAATGTCATGTTCTTCTTCTTCTTCTTACCATTGTTACGCAATTGCCGAATCAAGTTGTGTTTTAAAGGCCACAGGGTTATCAATGAGGGCGATACGCTCGAAATGAATGGATTCCTTGCAACTGCTTGTTGAGTTTGGCTTACTGGCTGAGGTTGTGGAGAAGGTTGTTCTTGTCCTTGTTGTTGCTGGCACAACAACGACGAAGACGGCGACAAGGATGAGGATACTACAGTTTGTTGCCGTTGCTGCAATGATGGTTGAGTCTTCTCTTCCAGCCTTGCTCGCTTCACTTCAGGAGCTCCAGGACCGGAAGGCTCTCGACTTCTTTTGGCGGAGCGAGACACGGAAGCTGGTCCATACCAGAACGCTCTCCGCAGTCGTTCGTACGATTCCAAAAGCTCATGTCGAGGCACGTCAAATATGTTCTCGCACAATGGTTCCTGAAAGAAAAAAAATAAAAGTGTACGTGTTTAGCTTGGACGTTGTTGTTGTTGAGGCGGTTTAAACTCTTTCTCTTCTCGCACCTCTTGGTCATTGCTATGCGATTCCGGGTTGGGTGTTTGAAATGTCAAGAGCTTGAAAAAAAATTACAAGTTGGGGGGAGTTACGTAAGAAGCTCCTCTTTACATTGTGCTTACCGTGCTCAATGTGAGTGCTGGCATATTTTTGATCGCAGAAACAAGGGAAAAAGGAAAAACTATATCTTTCTTTTGTTCAAGGGGAGAAAGAATCTCAAGAAAAAAGAAAGAACTCCTGCATGGACGAAAAAAATATCGGTCCCTTAAAGAAAAAATCAGGGATCGCCTCACTGTTTGTTTGTACACTTTCAAATGCTGCCACTGTACAGCTGCTGCTGCTGAACTGAAACAAGTGTGTCTTGTGGCTGAAACTTTAACGAAGCAGAACATTCCTAATGGAAAACGAGAGCACACCACACATACACACACAATAACAATACAATGGAAATTCCTCCTCCCTCTCCCCCTTCCCCCAATGAAAGGCGCGAATGCGTGTCTATAGGCGAATGTACGCAAGGCGAGTTATATATATTTTTTTGAGATATATAAAGGGGGTCAAAGGTCACCCTCCTCTCTCTCTCTACATTGAACTCTTTCAGTCGTCTCTTTTCACTTCTTCTCTCTTTGTCTTTGTTACTCTTGTTCTCCCACTTTTATCAGCCATGTCTCTCGCAGTTATCAACCTCCACGACCTGACTAACGAACCCCAGACTACTACCTCTGCCACTGTACTCGCTAACCGCCACCGCCGCCATGTCATCAAAAGAAAAGTCATTGCTATCGGCAAGCTCTCTCGACAACTCTCAGTCCTGCGCGAAAACCCAGAAATGGTCCAGGAAATCAAGCGGTTGAACGGCAAGTTACCTGTTGGTGCATTGGCCCAAGGACGACAGAGCCTTCGACAAGGTAACTTTTCGTTTTTCTTTTACATTATTACTTCACTTCGTTCCATGGATTAAAATTTTGATCTCATCAAGATTCATTTTAGCTATAACCACTCTGAAGGCTGCTCGTTCGCAATAAGTTCTATATAGCACTCTCTCTCTAGTTCTAGCTGTTTAGCTCTGCCTTACACATATCTCTTCTACATAATCAACTTGCTCTTTGTCTTGTCTGCACATTATCAAATCCGTTTTACAAATATACCCATTTGTATTTATGAATATAGTTAAGTAGGAGTAATAGACGGGACTACGATGTACAAATTTGGGGTTAGGTTGGGGGAGGACTTTATACATGAGGTGGACCTTGTGGACTACGTTGGAGCATAGGCGATCCTTGTTGTTGTTGCGCTTGTTGAGAACGAACGGCATTTTGCTGCTGTTGTTGCAACTGTTGCAAAAACTGTTGTTGAAGTAACGGGTGTTGCTGAAGTTGCTGCTGCTGTTGCTGTTGCTGCAATTGAAGTGCTTGCTGCAACTGAGCATGCTGAAAACGTTGTTGCAACGCTTGATGCTGTTGCTGTTGCTGTTGTTGTTGTTGCTGTTGCTGTTGTTGCTGTTGCTGGAGAGCAAGCAGCGCTGCAGCGGATAAGTTCCCATTCTGTGGCCGTTGCTGTGGTGAAAGACCAAATGCAGGGCTCCCTGATAACTGAGCATTGGTGGCCTGTGTCTGAGCGTGAAGCTGCGCCTGACTCTGGTTGACAGCATTGCGCATCTGTAATTGTTGTAGATAACGATGTAATTGCAGCTGTTGATTAGGTGGAAGTTGGAGTGGATATCCCATTTGCATAAGCTGAGCAGCTACTTGCAACGTATTTGCCGAGTTTGACCATAACCGCTTGCGCTAAGTTGTCTTTCCATGAGCACCTGTGCTACCTCCTGCCTGTTGTGGTACTTGTTGTGTAGGAATAGATGTTTGTTGTTGTGGTAATTGTTGCATAGCAGGTGATGCCATTTGATGCGGGATTTGATCTGCGGTGGTAGTTTTAGCAACCGGCGAATGCAACGCTGCTGTAAAATGCAGTTAGATCTTTGATCTCCTATTTACTATTGCATATACACTACATACCCTGCTGTTGCTGTGGTTGTTGTTGCTGCTGCTGTTGTTGTTGTTGAGCTGCATTCAAGACGTTTCCAAAACGTTGCTGCAACGGCGTAGATACAGGCGGTCGCCCGTGCGATTGCGCTTGTGCTTGTGCTTGTGCTTGTGCTTGGGCCTGGACTTGAGCTTGTGCCTGCACTTGCGCCATAAATGCCATTTGTCGTTGTCTCAGTAGATGGAGTTGAGCAGCAGGATATCGGTTTTGCAGAGCATTCAGCCCTTGGGTACCAGGTATAGGCGACGGCCGCGCGGGTAAATTTGCCACAGAGCTCGTGAATGGCCGACTACCACCTGCAGCTGCGGCCGCCGCCGCCGCGGCGGCGGCCGCAGCAGAGGAGGAGGAGACAGCGCCGTTTGAGGGGATGGTTGCGCCAACAAGCGGTCGAGGTGTAGAAGTGATGGGAGACTGCGATGCAGCGGCGTTTTGCTGCACGGGCCTTGCCGGGTTCTGAACAGCCTGCAAAAAAGAAGAATAAAAAAATCTTAAGTTTAATCTTTACAGAAACATATGTATGTGCATACTTACATTTGCTGCCTGCTGGGTATTGAGACCATAACCGCTTGCGCTAAGTTGTCTTTCCATGAGCACCTGTGCTACCTGGCGATCTCGATGTGTCTTGTGTAGAGACAGTTCCATTGGGGTTGGTAACCGCTGTCCATTGGAACTCATTCCATGCGTTTCAATAGTATTACGGATACCTGTACTGCCACCTATGGTCTAAACACTTCTATTGCGACCATGCTACTACCTATGTATCCAAATCATTGAATAAGCGCAGAAAGGTCGAATCAATCAAAGTTGGATGCCCAGCTCTTATCAAGGTTGTAAAGTTTTTAAATGGCACTATATCTGCGACATATACCTGATCGAATTGTTTAATAGAACCCTCCCTGCATGCATACATAAAGTAGACTCACTGCCAGACGGTTTCTGTATCTCTTCTCGCTTTTTCTGAGTCTTTTTGATCGACTCTAGGATCGTGAATTGTTTCTGACGTTTCTTTGCAGAATCAAACTTGACCAGAGAACGGCGCTTAGTGCCCGATGTCGTCATAAGCAATGCATAGGCTTTCGAGAAACAAAAAAACGTGAGTGATGCTGGATACGTTTTACTTTCACATGACGGGATATTACCTGGGTTCACTTGACCAGATAACGACGTCAAGTTGTTCTGTTTCCAGCGCTCGTGACATTGCCATGGCGTTCGGCGCTCTCCTGTGATAGGCATACGTATTGCATTAAATGCATCTGTTATCAGTTCCCAATTAAAGGAGTACTGCAGGATCAGTTGAATTAAGCACACATCGTCCTCCTCCGTCCACGTGCTCATTGACCGAGAATCACCGGATATCTTCGGTGCCCGTGGCAATGCTGAGGGTACATCTCGGATTTTCTTTGGAGCAAAAAGTTCTGAAAGAGAGTAGTGTGTAATAACAACGTTAGAAATATATCATTAGATAAACTGTGCACACATAAGAAATTGTTACTTACGAGAAAGCAGAGGGTTTGTATCATATCGTTCCTTGTCGGGAAGCACTTGCACATCATTTTCTTCATCGTCTTTTTCGTAGATGGGAACCTGTTCTCCATCGAAATTGCGCTTCTTGCTGAGTCTCGGCTTCTTCTTTAGGACGATCTTGTTGGTTGACAAGTTGGTGATTGCAATGATGCGTCCATATTCTACTTCATCGAAGTAGGGATCGTTGTAGTCAGGTTTCGGAGGTTCGTACGACAGGAGATCTGGAAATACGGCATTGACATCAAACTGTCCAAAATCTTCGATTGGTAATACAAAAGTGGGCACATCAGGCTTCAGATTGATAATTTTGTCGCGGTACGTCTGTATAGTCTGTTGGGATAATGTTTCTGGTGCGGCGGCTGGTTGCTCCGTCGCAGCAGTAGCAGCAGCATCACTGTTGTTTGTCTGATTTGTTGGCGCGGTTTCCATCGTTGTAGTAGCATCATTCTGTTCTTCCACAGCGACGTTTTCTTCCTTTTCTGCTCCAATTTCTTCATCCTCTTTTTTTGCGGGTACGTCTGCAACCACGTCTTGCATAGGTTCTGCTCCATCCACACTCTTGGATCGACGCACCTATTAATTTTGTTCTTTGAGTAAACGGAAAAAGGGCATATCAGATGTAAGTCAACTGCTTCTTTACCTTGACACATAGTGCAGATTTATCCTCAGCTTGATGCCATTCTATGACAGCTCTTGAAAGCATATAGGCCATGGCAACCTTCCATTTATACTCTTGCTTAAAGTCAGTTCGCATCCATTTCATTTCATCAAGCAAGTGATCCCAATGGGTTTTGGTGCGAGGAACTGTCCTCTGACGCTTTGGTTGTCTTAAGCTCCACAAGTTCTTCTTTTTCAAGTTCTCGATATTTTGGATAACTTTGACTGACTTTTGTTCATCCCGTGCGATCTATAAAAAGAGAAAAAAATATATGGATTAGTTTATCATTTGCCTGACTACATAGAGGTTTGTTCGCTTTCGTTAGTTTACTCCGTACCATCCAGTCATGGGTAGTAACGGTTTTTCGGGCCGTTTGGAGAGCTTTATGCAATGGTTGCGCGTTTGCTCGTAACTGGAACGCGTACAAATCCAGCCCCTCGTCTTTGTCTCGTCGATAATCAGGAAAATTGATGCCATTGTATGTTCGCGGAGGATATTCTCTCGCTTCTTCCGTTCGAAAGGTGGGTATCGTCGTTCGGAGGGCGGCTGGTCGGGGTACTGGCTGTGTACTCGGTGGTTTCGGTTGCTCTTTGATGATCTGTTTTTCCAATGCGACATTGTCTACTGTCGTATCACTTGTATCTGGTTTCTCGGTAACTGGCGGCGCTTGATTTTCGGTTTCCACATCGACGCTAATAGTTTTAACTTTAGCATTTGCCTTTTCAAACATACTTTGCAAAATTCACATACGCAATTCCGTGTTTCTCTGCAAAAGTGCGCCAGCGATCAATATCCAGTTTTCCTTCTTCGTTGCTTTTCAAAAATTCTATCACTTGATCTTTGCCTTCCTCGTCGTCCCGTTGGCTCATCAAAATAAACAATTCTTTCAACGTGCTAGTGTACTGTGCAGTAGCCAGTCTATAAAAACAATTTCACATTATTGTTGTTAACACCTCTGCTTGTCCTTGGCAAAATAATCTTGCCTTAACTGCTCTTTTTTATCCTGGATGGCTCGCTCACGAAGATCACCAATATTATTCTATTGGAATTTTTTTGTCGGTACCAAGATGTTGCATGTAACTTTATTATAGAACTTACTAGTTGTTGCTCTTGATGGTCACTATGGATCCCACTAGCATCCGGACCCTCTTGTTTTGTCCTTGCAAAAGGCTCCTCTGCAGCCATAATCCAGCCACGAGGTTCTCAGCTGTTACAGTGAATAGCTGGGTCGAATAGATGTTATGCTGCCGCAGAAAGCCGCAATTGGCCTTTGTTCAAAAGCCAACTGAAACTGGAGACCTTAGATCGCGCCGTGTCGTAAAGTTGCCGTCTCGTTGCTGTAATGATTACAGTCAGCAAAAGGGCGTTAGATGGGTTCGGCGATGTTAATGATGGAGGCGACGTTCATCTCTCTCCTCCGCAGCAGTCCGTGACTCTTGTAAACACCGACCACTTCGATTTCTCATCCACCCTCTAAAAATTCCAATGACGCGTCTCAGGCACAAACATTAACAACGTTACCATGGACACCGAGTACATTGTACGTACGGCTCCCCCGCCATCTACTCCTAATCCTGTTATGCTTAGCTTTGGCACGGATAGTGACTTTATAGAATGGTATGAGGAAACGACTTATCGCCACGGCACTTGGAACTCGCAGAAAGGATATGTACCCAAGACCACGCCATCTACTTCATCATCCAGCAAGCCAGGAGCGATGAAACGCTATCAATGGTCTAAACACTTCTATTGCGACCATGCTACTACCTATGTATCCAAATCATTGAATAAGCGCAGAAAGGTCGAATCAATCAAAGTTGGATGCCCAGCTCTTATCAAGGTTGTAAAGTTTTTAAATGGCACTATATCTGCGACATATACCTGGAAGCG
>KK100023.1:137823-164167 GCA_000611695.1 Rhizomucor miehei CAU432
GTCAGGATCAGTGAGATCTAATTGATGGTCTTTACAGTAAACAAATGTTTCAGGACTGTGACGCGGTGTTGATATATGTGGTCATTCGGCATAACAATGAGATTCGACGGTCGAGGACCAGAAACGATACTTATCGAAAGAAAAGAATGATCCAGAATATGGTACCAAAGCGTTTCCGTTTTCTGTACTTTTAGGACAAACGAGGAAAGCATGGCAATAGGGTCCAATAATACACAGATCAAGATAATGAACATCGACTTTCACATCAAGTTCGTTTGACTGCTGTTCGCCTGCAGGGCCACCTCCACCTTACTCGCCTCCACCACCTCCGCAACAACAACAACAACAGCAACCTATTCGAGACGAGCGTGGTTACGGTGCGTTTGCACCATCCCCACCTCCGCAGACAGGACTGCTTGACCCGAACCGACCTTCATCCACTCGTAAAGCATGGAATAATCCTCGCAAGTATCAATTTTTATAACTCGGGGAACCCGAAGTTTGGGACTGACAAGCATCATTCATATATATAGATATACCACAAGATTGGGCCAGCGAGCGCGATGAGGAGTATCAAGACCATCATCAGTGGCAAGAACGACAGCAGCAACAGCAACGAGGACGCGGAAGGATGATCCATTGTGATGATCAGAAATGCTCGTGCATAAAAGATTAGAGTGTAAAGTTTATCATATATCATTTCTGTGAACGTCTGATGCTCTGTATGTAAAAGTGTGATTCGGCGGTTTGCTGTCGAAAAGTACAAGGGCTAAGTACATTCGAGCAACCAACAAGATACAGTATATGAAATAAGGTATATGCCTGATATTATATATGATAACTATACTAATCGATGACGGGCACCAAAGGCAGCCGACACCGCATTCCGACACAAGGACAACGGGATCCAATGCAGCCATCAATTTTTGCTTTTGGATACGATGGGATCACAACTAGAGCAAGAAAAGGGGCTCCCAGTCCTACGGACACAATGCTCTTAAGGAACGGTTTTGAAAAAGATCGCTACCGATAGACGAGGCCATATTGTCTGCCATATCGATGAGTACATGTCCTCTAAAATTTGCAGCAACTGTATTCAAGATGGAACCAAAGGCCAGACGGGACAAGCACTATCCGTGTTCTAGCGTGCACCAGATGCAACAAAATCATACACCGCGACGCCAATGCTGCTCAGAACATTGCAAGCATCGCCACCTGCGTGATTGAATATGGTCGACGCCCAAATGTCTTTATCCGTCCATCCAGAATGCTGGCCACAAGTCAACTTCCTCGTCGTGACAGTCACGCATCTGCGTCTTCAAGTTCATCGGCATAGAAGAACTCATTAATGCATTCTTGTGTCTGCCAGGACATATCATATTATCAATTTTCTTAATCCACAAGGCCAGTGGATCGAGCGATTACGGTCTGGTTGCTTTGATTTTGGGTTGCAAACACCATCACCGTGCTGACGTCATTAACTTTGAAAATTAGAGAAATCCACTATGCCATTTGTGCACTATGTATGTACAGAAAGTGTGTATGTAACGTATTCATGTATGATACTCGAACTTATTTCACTCTCTCTTGTCTTGTCAAGTCCTTGGCCATTTTCTACAATTTAAAATAAAACACCCATGGCTATGGTATCCATCATCAAAAAGTAACAACTTTTTAATTTATTTGGAGCCGTGGCGAGACTCGAAAAAGTTGGTAGCGGCAGAGACAGCCATATCTGTCAAAATACGCTTCTTCATGCTTGGACCTTCCTTTTCATCATCATCGTTTTCTCCGCGGTCACTCAAGACCTTGACAAGCTACAAGTTGTAGAAAAAATAGTGTTAGCACATACATTGCATTATATCAAGGGAAAGTCTAAGAGTTCTGTGATGATTACCTCAGCAGCAGCAAAGCTGGCAATGAGCTTCTTGGAAAGAGAGTGGTCAACTTCCTTGCCCTCTTCCTCTTGCTTCTTTTCCCACATGTTGTAGGCTTGCCATGCAACAGCACCAGCAATAAGTTCATAGCTATATAATGGTAATAGGGCACTCGATTATAAATAGGTCAAGACAGGGAACCAAAAAAAGTTGTTACCTGAGATGGGACTTCTTTTTCTTTTCTTCGTCCTCGTAGATTTTCCTGTGAGCTTCGTGGAGTTCTCTTCATCAAGTACTTCCTTCTTCTTGTCATCACCCCATCCTTTCCAGCTACCGAACCATGCTCTCAAGCGGGCGCGCTTAGAGTCGTCCTCTTCTTCATCATCCGAGTCGACCATCTGAGGAGGGTCGGCAAGCTCAACGGTCCAGAGCTGGTTCAAATTGTCTTCCTCTTTGCGTTTGTACAACATGACACGCGCATCGGGCTCGGAATCTTCGTTTCGAATATCAAGAACCTTTTCCGGTTCGGCAAGCTTGTAAATATAGCCTGGCTCAGCAGCAAAGCCGAACTTTTGGTCATCAGCCTATACACACAGAGAGATATGTGAGAAATAATCTGTGCTGCACGCACATACACACAGTTGTATGTGTAACTTACAGCATCGGCTTCTTTCATACGGTCCAGGTAGAGACGCTTCTCCTTTGTAAAGATGGCTACCAGTGACAATAGTGTTAGAAAGACATTACACAAGAATGTTCTAGCGCGCATGCGCGCATGTATATACATGTACACGTGCGCGCTTTTCTTTTCTTCTCACCCATGAAGCTCTCGGAGGGATTAATATCAAGCACCAAGCCCGACGCCTTGTTGGTCAAGAAGCCTAAAATGGGGCGCGAGGCGCCCACCTGTCAGCTTCACGAAGTGAAGAAAAAGAAACTAGAAACGAAGAAATTACGAGGAGTTCCCGCCCTCCTTACCATCTTGATGGATCCAAAGTTGACTGTCTCTCTCGGGAGACTCTGGCTTTTTGGGCAGCATGACAATCTTGGTACCCGGCTGTTGTGTACATATGCGCGTACATGCAGCGCGTATTTATGTGAGTAATCGCTCTCTGCTTAATGATCCCATTTACTAGCCGGTTTTTTCTTTTACCTGTGCCTCCTTGGGATCACCTCGTAAGTCCAAGCACATGCCGTTCATCTTGGAGATGATGTAGAAGTAGCCGATAGGGAATCCACTTTCACCAACTGTCATACTCGAGAAACGGGAAAAAGAAAAAGTGTAAGAGTACAAGCTTTCGGGACTGACGCCCTTTTAAGCTGCTACTTTATTTACAAGCTCCGAATAATGGACGTGCATGTTTCTTTTTTTCTATGACAGCAAAAGTGCCTTGATGCGGTCCAAAAGTTCCGGACGCGGGTCAACTTTTGAAGGCCACTTGACCTTGTCTTTTTCTAGTCGCTTCTTGACCAATCTTGCCACGGAAGCCGTCTCCACTTCTTGGCTGTCCCCACTTTGAGACTGTGTTTCTAGACTTATCTTGTAGAACGTCTCGAGCGCGAACCGGATGTCGCCAGAGTCAAGCAAAGCGGAAATAAGGGTATACATGGTATCAGAATTGGGAGGTACGCTGTGCTCCCTCATATGTGCGTACAAACGCCGCAGGGTCGTCGCCGCATCGGGTTGGTTGCCGATTTGCATAAATAGTGCGTTGTACACAGCTGTCTCGGGTTGTAATCCGTAATGCGTCATTTCCTCCAAAGCATACAGCGCCTCTTTTACTTTATCTTTGCGTAGCAGGCTCTCTATGTGTATCCGGAAAGTGTAAGCGTCTGCTGGCGGTATATTGTCCACTCCGGCTGGCTGATTATCGTCGCCATGTTCGTCGGTGGTGGTGATGATGGTACGTTGCACATCTTGTCGATGGTGGTCCTCGTCTTCGTCGTCGCGCCGCCGTCGCCTCCGTTTCCATCGCAACGCTTTGCACATGTCGGAAAACATGGCGTTTGCTTCATCGTCTCTACCGTTACTCATGTAGCTTGCAATCACCGCGTTCCAAACTATAGTGTTGTTTCTAATGTGGGGCACGTTTTGCAGCTGGTCCAGCATGCGCTCAACGCCGCTGAGATCACCTATCCTGCCCATGCTCCGCAACAGAGTTGAATATGTGTAAGCGTCTGGCTGGATTCCCTGTGCAATCATGTCGTGATACAAATGCTGAGCTGTCCTTAGGTCAGGTACTTTTGATGCAATGTGAATAAGGGTATTAAAAGTGACCAAGGATGGCTTCATGCTGCGCCGTTGCATGTCTTCATACAATGACAGTGCCTGGTTGAGATGCTGAGCACGCCGGTCAGGAACAGTGTGTCCGCCGATCCAGTGCAATAATGCGTCGTATTCTATGCTCCTCATCTCGATGTTACGTTCCTTCAAGTCCTCTACGAGATCCATTATACGGTGGAGATTCTTTTGCGTCGCACGTCCTCGAATAGCTGCGTGAAATAGCCGTCGATATGCCTTCTTCGTGATTTGTCGATGCTGCTGCTGTTCGTACAACAAGTTGTATCTGGGCCATATCAGCTCAATGTCTTCTGTGGCAAGCGCCCGGTAAAACTCTGAAAGGATGGCAGGTATGGGTCGCGTGTTGTTTGCAATTTGACGTCTCTTGGTGGTTGCGGTTTTAGAGTCGTTGGTAAGCCATTGCAACAGCGGCTGGTCATTCTCTTTACTACTATTAGAGGAGGAAGACGAGCCTTCACTTTGACGCGGCCGTTCGAATTCTGCAGACATCTTTGCTGTAGCTGCTGCTGCACTGTATTTACGGAACCCAGTTCCTGTCGTCGTTGCCGTGGCCGCTAACGGAGTCCTTGCAGGTCTAATGCCATGCTGGCACAATATACATTGACTGCGACTTGGCACAGTACTTAGCCTGTGCCAAATCGGGCGCATACTGCGAATGCGAATATGGTTGTCAGGATAGATAGTAACGACGACGCTTGAGGGGAATAGATTTTGTGGCTTTGGTTAACTCTCAGCAACGTTGCTCAAGGTGTACGAACGTAGACATGCGCTTGGATTTTTGCAAAATCGCAATAAAACAAAGGACGCTCAAGTTGTAGAAAAAAATAAGTTCATTAAGGTATTCGATTGAAAAGGTAGTCGTATATCTTTCAATTTAAATGTGCATAGAACGAAGTACTCTAAATAAACGTCAGCAAAGAGGAGTTTGTCATGCTCTGCAAATGCAGTAACTACTTTACCTTGCTACATTCTCCATTGCTCTGCGACGACCCTTGGCCCTAGGATTTGTAATGCTTGCAAGAGCTGGATCACGCAGTAGCCTATAAAAAATGCTTAGTCAATACAGATACGCTTTCTAGATATTACATGAAGCTTACTTTTCAAATAAAATGATGACATCGCGACCATCCACTCTGTTGTATTTCCGGTTCTTTGTTTGCGGCGTCAAGAACTCATCAGGTGCATCGCTCAATGCCAGGTCAATAAGCTAAATAAAAAGTTATTTTCGGTACTTGGACATCAGCTAATAGCATATCTATCTAATCGGTTTACCTGTCTAAGTGGAGTAAATGTCTCTAGCACCGTTGGATCTCCCAGTTGCTTTACAAATTCCTCGACAAACCGAATGTCTGTATCAAAGTTTTGTAATGCAACGTCGGTCACCACTCGGTGATCAGGGTCTAGGATTAGGTTCTAAGGAACGTGGAGAGCGCTTTAGAATGGGGATAACGTCCTTTTCTTTTTTGCTACTTGAACAAGACATTTTTTACCTTCATAGATCGGCTAAGATGCTCCAAGGCATCAAAGTATATTAAACTCTTTATGGATTCGGGCAGATTCAGCAGAGCGGCATTCGTGACGTTGGTTAAAAAGGTGACGAGGTCTTGTAAATGCAAGCTGGGATGTCGCTGCTTTTCTGGCGTTTCCCTACATAGATTTACGCCATAAGCATAAATCCATTTATTCTTCAACATTGTCACATACCAATCATAATCGGATAATTGCAAGAATTCATCCAGTTTGGAGTTGACAAGTTCAAAAATGCGTTTCTCCGCCTTGCGTCTTGTCTCTTTGAACGTCTGTGTAGCTTTCAAATGGATTCGCCCTGATCGGTGGAAGGAACGTGTTTCCATAAGGAGCATTTCAAAGTCTGGGCACGTGGATTCAAAGTATTCAATGTTGATGATGATCTGCACGATTTGTGACAAGTTGGTTGATTCAAGCTTCTTTAGCAAAATGGCATTCACCTTTTGTATCAGTAGATTATCGACAGCCTATCTTTGTTGTTAAGCGATGGTTCTTTTTTTATTCTCATATCTAAAATATACTCTACCTTTTTCAAAATATCATCCATTTCACCGTGTGTCTGCGAAAATCCTTCTGCAAATTGATAGAATTGATGAACAAAGGCGCTCACGTCGCGGCAACAAGTTGGAAAGACTTTTGAGAATGGTAACCGTAATGGAAACCTGTATAATGATTTTGTTATTCATGCCATGTTCACATCCAAAGAGTTCGCCAAAGAGGTACTTACCCATGCCTCTTGAGGAATTCTCGATCGGGTCGGAAACGCGTATACTGCATAACATCCCGTAATTCTTCAGCATTTTCCACTGTCATTGGCATACACTCGTCTTCTTCGACGATCTATCACGTCGTCAGCTACCAAGCTTTTACTACGTCTAATATCACGCACCTTTTCGAAAACTTCGCTGTATTGGTTGATTAGCAGCTCCGAGTAGCATTGGAAGAGCGTCAGTAGAGTCTCCTGCAACGGTTTGACAGAGTAATCAAAGCTCTAGATAGCAAATAAGTCAATATAGCTGTGGAGTAACGATTTCAATAATCAACCCGTTTACCTCTAAGGTTTGTATAAAGATGAGAAGTGAAAACTTGATACGGAGGAAAAGTTCAGGGTCACGGCAGCCTTTGAGACTTTCAGATACGACCAAGATAACTCTCCTTGTCACAATCTCCCACAGCGCATCGACCTAATGACCATAGTTCATGAAGTCATACTCACCACAACCAAAAACAGTGTATTTACTTACCTCTGATTGACTTCTAAAATCTTGGGTATTATGCAAAATAATATGCTCAATAATAAAGAAACCCACAATGTCTTGCAAAAGGGCTTCGAAAGGTGCCATGTTTCCGTCTTTGAGATTGATAGGAGCCGAAAGCGCCAGGTTCGCTTGCGCCTAGCAACACTTGAAGTATGAGCGACTAGATCTTTACAAATATGGTGACATTCTTACTCGACGATCTTCTTCATATGATGTTTTAAATTCGTATCGGCGACCCAACGTGTCGTATACATGGAGACATCTGTACAAGGGCTCAAAATCGATAGCTACCTCATCAACAATGCTAGCTAATCCATAAAAACCATCAATCGACGTGTCCTCGCTCCAGGCCAATCATACGTTTTTCATTTGCTTACATTCAAGCCCTTCGTTTACTACCATTTCAATGGCCGAGTTTACATTGTGATGTTGGAGATATCGAAGCCTCGGGTTATCTGCTGTTTTAGCCCGCCATCTATCCTGTCGTTCTTGCATTCGCTGCATAGCCAGTGATCCAATCTCGCGGGAAACGCTTCGAACACTAGACATGAAAGAAAATGATAAACAAATATGTCACTTTCGAAAATATTATCTTCTCCAGCCATTTACTTTGCAAGCCATTCCCTCAATTGCATAGTAACGTCGTTTTTAATCGCAGTTTGCATTGCTGGTATTCCTTCATTCAAGTGCTTTACGAAGCCAAATGATGGCATTTCCTGAAGATGCTCGTTTTGAAGATTATCGAGTGTCTAACATACAATAATCAGATCAAACTGTCAGGATATGCATTGTTGACAATCAAAGCTCTCTTACTTTTAATGCCGAGTAATATTTCTTCTCTTCCATCAGATGTCCCGCCTTGTTTGCCAACTCCAAAACGGCCAGACTCTTTTGTAAAGCTTCAATGGCATCTTCAACGTTTCGCTGCACACGGCGAGCCTCAATAAGCTCTCGTTTCTAATACGACGTGCGTAAGCGGCGACATATCGTTGCGTACCCATTCGAAAAAGAATAATTATTTCCACCTTTTCAGTCAGTCGACTTCCTCTCGTTTGAAGAGCAATGTTTACATCTGCAATTTTCTGACGAAGTTCAACAGATCCTTGCCGTACTTTAAGCAGCTGATCAATGGCTTGAACAAATTCCTGTATCATCATTAAATGGTCTATTTATCCGTATGCATGAATTCTCAACGCGCCGCCGTTTTACCTGATAGTGTGTATTACACATGCGTTCTATTTCTCCATCTTTTTTTCGTATTAAAGAGTCTAACTGGTCCACGAAAGCCTCCTGCTTTCCAGTCTCGGTGATTTGCTTAATGACGGGTCCCAGTTGCTCCAGATTCTCTGCATCATCCAGTGCTGCTGAAAAGGTAAGCTCTAATCCGCTGGCCGATACGTTCGTGTCTCCCACTGAGTAATGGGCCATGTTCTCGGCTAGCTTATCAAGGTGCCCTGGATCGTTTCTCGTAACTGACATCGCGTCAAGAAAAAAGGTAATAAGCTGTTAAAGGCTGTGCAACCTCTATGCTGGCAACACCTCGCGGAGTTGCGCTTCTTTGTAAGTACTCTTTCTATTCTTTTTTGCTCAACTTGCCTTCTTGACGCGATGCATGGAACATTGTCCTTTGGCAAGTTCCACGCTCAACACTTCAGCGCTGCACAGACAGAACAATTGAGACGAATATTAGCATCGCAAGCCTTTCCGCATTACGACCAGATATATGCGGGCTACAATCTGTACTACAATCCGTATAACCAGTATTACACGGCACAGCAAAGTTCATACGATCCAAACGACTATTACGCCTACAGCGGCGAGGAGCAAGAATATTATGAACAAGGAAATGAGCAGGAAGAGCAACATGATCAAGAGCAAGAAGAGCATCAACATCAAAAAGAAGGAATGCTTTCCAAAGAAGCGATCGAAATATTTCAGTTCTCAGAGGCATATAGAAAGGAACGCGAAGGCGAACGCCTATCTGAAAAGAGTGTCGAGCTTGGTGACGAACTCATTGTGCCACATCATCGCAACGGCATAGAAGCATCATCAACCCAGCTTGTTCTCACTGAACCAGATCGAAAACCAGAAACAGAACGGATACGTATCATGGAACACGCATTGAATGCGGCATTTCTCGAGAATTGTCGTCCAACAGATAACGAGCCAATTGTACTGTGGCCGGTCATTCCTCTCAATCTGTAAACGAATATACTTCCTCCCAACTTTTCTTGAAATCGTTTTGTTTTATCCGCCATGCAATGTACTTATAAACACAATCTCGTCATTATTCTGCAGCTCGTACTCCAATTCATCGCAAAGTTCCCAATCAACATTGTTGATCAGCACCAAAATTCCGGGTCGGCTAAAAATTGATTGAATAACCACCATCAAGCATCAAATGATTACATCGTTAACTTACACAGTGTCCTTGTCTACGAACAAGTCCTTCTTTTCAGTCATCATGTTGTCACGGATATAAAAGATTAAATCGCGCAGTTTGGCCGATTGACTGGGATCAGACGACGATTGTGCGGGAATCTTCACAGTATGCTGGCGCTCATTGTTGAAGAGCAACTCCATGCCACCGCTAAGGAAAACGTCAGCCTGACCAAGAAGTAGCGAAAGGCAGTAGATCACTTGTACCTGAACTCGACCTTTATGCTTAGATCTGTCGCCATTTGCAACGCTTATTTCTGAAAGGAAAGCTGTGACTCTCAGACTCTCTCAGACAAATTTCCTGCATCTCACAAACGCCCGACAATTGTTTGCATTTTTTTTCTGCATTCTTCTTCTCTCTATGGCGTTTGGCTTAACGGACACGACGAACGATACGCCAGTTGTCTCGTTGTCAAATCCCTTTCCGCCTTCATACTCGGTAGGGCCTTTCACCTGGGCCACACCGCTGTTTATTAGTCCCACCGTATTGCTGTTAGTTATTACAGTTTTTGGTCTCGGACGCTACCTTCAAACACGCACCAACCCATGGATAGACTCCAACTCTGGCTTGGGCTCTAGACAACGGCGACTTTCTCCCTTGTCCAAACTTATTGCTGCGATTGCACTTACAGTCACTGTGACATTCCTCGCCGATGCAGCAATCCTTGTCACTCGCGCGGTTGTCGACTCTCACTGGACCTCGTCCATGCTCGCCTACTACATTGCCGTGTCTTGGTTGGCATGGGTAGTCAACTTTGTATCGCTGACGGACGAAGTGTACAAGTTTGGAGACTGGACTTGGGTGCAATATGCATTTTGGATGACAGCCGCACTCTGCGACACACTCGTTGGATGGCTTTGGGTCGTAGCTTTCCTACGTCCTCGCCCTGGTAAGTATAGAGAGAGTCTCCTGATTTTTTCTTTGGATTTACTCGTTCAAGGGTTCTCACTTTTGTTCACATGTTTTGTTTATTGTCAGGTACTATCTTTAGCATCTACGATTATGGATTTTTTGCAGCATTCACGACGCGCTACGTGCTTGAGCTTGCTACTGCGTTTTTGTGCGTGGTGCACATGTTCAAGAAACCTTCGGAGGAATCGGCACCTCTCTTATCGAGCGCGAATGGAACAGCAGCCTACGGTGTCATCCAGGGGAACGCTGAAACATCTCGGAAAAGTGAACCGAGTGCATTCTCAAACTTTTTTGGGAAAATGCGCAAATTGTTTCCTTACATTTGGCCTCACAAGTCTGTAAAGCTGCAACTCCTTGTCGTCGCATGCTTTGGCTTGATGCTCGTTGGATTGGCCGTTAATGTCTTGACACCGTTGCAGATTGGTAAAGTCGTTGATGGTCTTGGAGAAGGAAAAGGTAAGTCAAGATCATGGGAGGACTTTCCTGAAATGTTACGTTTGTATTGATGTCATTTAAATATTTTTTTGTTTAGGCAAATTTGCCTGGGCTGCAGTTTTGATGTACGTTGGTCTGAGATTTCTGCAAGGCGGGGTATGCAAAAGAGAAGAAAGGATCCGTGTCTATCCAGAGAAAGGGAACTAAAAAAAGGTTGTGGTTTATTCTATATAGTCTGGTCTCATTCAATCGATGCAAAACTGGTTGTGGATTCCTATCGGACAGTATACGACACGAGAAGTTTCTGTTAAAATGTTTACGCACTTGCACAGCCTTTCGTTACATTTCCACATCAACCGCAAGACCGGTGAAGTCTTGCGAGTCATGGATCGAGGCACAAGCAGCATTGTTCAGCTCTTGTCACAAATTCTGTTTCAAGTGTTCCCGGCTTTGGCAAACATTCTTGTTGCCGTCTTTATATTTTGGTTCAGATATTCGCCGCCTTACGGTATCATTGTGTTTATCACTATGTCGCTTTATTTGTTTGTCACCATCGCACTGACCGAATGGCGTACCAAATACCGCCGCAAGATGATTGAACTTGACAACTCAGCTCGCACTAAAGCTGTTGACTCTCTGCTCAACTTTGAAACTGTCAAATACTACGGTGCAGAGGATTTCGAGATTGGACGATACAAGGACGCCGTCATTGAATATCAGAAAGCGGATTGGAAGAGCTCCTCCTCACTCAACATTTTGAACCTTTCCCAAAATGCAGTCATCACTGGTGGTTTGCTTGCAGGCTGTCTCTTGTTCGCATGGGAGGTCGCGGAAGGTCGTTTGACATCCGGTGACTTTGTTGCTTTCAACATGTACATGATGCAACTATACACTCCAGTAAGTCTAAGTCCTCGATATTTTTCTTGGATACTGGGATGGATCTAACTTTTTCCTAATGTAGCTTCACTTCTTTGGCACTTATTATCGTATGATTCAATCCAACTTTATCGACATGGAAAAGATGTTGGCATTGTTTGAAGAGAAGCAGACTGTGCAAGATGCACCTAATGCAAAGGATTTGGTTGTCAAGGAAGGACACGTTGTGTTTGGTAGGATATATACACGGAAAAGACTTTGTATATGGTACTGATGCGAACCCTTGAAACTAGACAATGTATCTTTCAGCTATGACCCACGCCAGAAAGCTTTGAATGGTATTTCATTCTCTATACCAAAGGGAGCAACTGTTGCTCTTGTTGGTCCATCGGGAGGAGGGTATGTTGATTGTACTTGACATGAAATATGCGTCTAGTTGACATCGAGTGTATCTAGCAAATCAACCATTCTCCGGCTTCTCTTCCGCTTCTACGACCCAGACTCTGGACATATTTACATTGATGGTCAGGATATCAAGCAAATCAAGCAAGCATCACTGCGACGAAACATTGGTGTTGTTCCTCAGGATACCGTTCTATTTAATGACACTATCTTATACAACATTGCCTATGGTGATATCCATGCTCCTGAGGATGCTATTTTCAAGGCTGCCAAGGCGGCGCAGATTCATGACAAGATCCTGACTTTCCCTGAAGGTTACGAAACTAGAGTTGGTGAACGTGGTCTTCGTCTTAGCGGTGGTGAAAAGGTATATTTTGCTACATTTGACATTTACTGCAGATCTTGGATACTAACATTTTTTTTACACAGCAACGTGTTGCGATTGCTCGTACCATCCTCAAGAATCCTCCCATTATCTTACTTGACGAAGCAACCAGTGCTTTGGACACGTAAGTGCTATTGACACAAAAAAGGTATCATTTGACCCAGCAAAACTAACGATCGCTGGAATATCTGCTAGCGGCACCGAACGTCAAATCCAGCAGGCATTATCAGCAATGACAAAGGACCGAACAACTCTAGTGATTGCTCATCGATTATCAACGATCGTCAATGCTGACCTGATCTTGGTGTAAGATACTAGCCATACTTTGCAGAAATGGTGGATAGTAACGCGCTGTGCACATAGGATCAAGGATGGTAAAGTGGTCGAGTCTGGAAGCCACGAAGAGTTGATCAAACAGGGACCTGAAGGTAAGAAATTGCTGCCAAAAGCTTTGAGTAGCGTACCTTAATCCTGGTTGCTAGGCGTCTACTATGAAATGTGGCAAAAGCAGCTGCACGATGACGACGAGGTCGATGACCAGGGAGTCAACAAGCTTCAAGATGGAAAATCTGACCTGCAGAGAGAGAGGAAAGCCAGCAATCAAGGTAACGGAAGCAGTGCCTACTGGACCGATCGCTCCTACACAACCCGTTGCGCCTATCGATACTCGACCTCGCGGGGATGTTGACGAGTCCAAACCTATTGTTTCCTCACCCACAGAAATGGAAAGTTCATCGGCACCTGTGCAGCAGCAGCAGGAGGAGGAGGAACAGCAACAACAAGAGGAGCAAGCACAACCTTCCACCACCAGCAACAATGAAGCCTCGCAATCAAACACCGCGTCATCCTCTAAATCACCATCGAACAAACGAAAGAAGAAGAAGAAAAGCAAGCGCAAGTCGACTGCATTCTAATAAAAAAACCAAATATCCATAAGAATAATAACCAACTGGTATTCCAAACGAATACAACTCCATTGAATCGAGACGCAGATATGAGGTCTTTATCTTGATTTGCAGGAAATATAATTGATGGGTGTTTGATGTACATGTTTTGTGAAAAAAGTAGGCATATTAAAGAATGGCGTATGAGTGATAAGTGAAGGCTGCATGGAGTATAAAATTCCAATACTTTTACACACACTTTGAATGACAAACGAAAAAACTGCAGTCAACAAGGGCAATTTTTATCTTTACTCTGCTATTTGTAAGACAAAGACAAATTCAAATCAGAATATCGGGTATGCGTTCAGGTATGGAGTGAGGAGCTATTGGGGTACTCCGGTAATCGTCTTGAACGGGACCTTTTCCGTTAACCTGATGATCTTTGAGTGACAATGTTTCTTCCTTCGATTTCTGTAGTTTCTCAAGTGTACCGAGGGACTCGTCGAGATCCTCCTATGATGTTGATATTTTAATATAATAATGAAACTCCAGTGGATAATATAAAATTACCCTTTAAATTCCAAAAGAACAGAATATAAGACAATAGCGCCTTCTCTTGTTTTGCGTCGCATGGTATTGTAGCCTTGTCCTCTCGCATGACAATGAACACCTTTTCTGCGGGACACATGACGCTCCAAAGTTTGACCTCATTGTCTAAAGTACAGTTAAAGAGACAAAAGTTTGTATCCTCATGGCGTACACTTACCAGCAACTTGAAGAAAATAGACCTAAGTTATTCCGCAATCTCCTTCAACATCGCAACCGCACCGTACAATCCTTTGTAAAAATCGAAGGATTTTTTTTGACGAGGTTGTATTCTCGGAAGCATTCGATGTTTCGAGCAGGAGAATTTCCAAATCTGCTTCGTTGATTCTCGTTTTGACGGTTGTAGCAGATGCCGTCTCGGTATCCCGCCTTTATCACTTGGTTTTGCCGCAGCAACTGCAGCAAGAACAATGTAAACTTAGTGAAAGAATAGTTATTTCTTGTCATCATAGAAAATAGATAGTTGTCAGATTGATGACTTGTATATAAGGCGAGCGCAGCGAGACAAATAAATCAACACATCTGTCTCCACTTTCAAGTACCTTTGAATATTTTTCTTGCATCGAAAAGAGCATCCCTTGACCCGGGTAACGGAAAGTCTTGAATTTGCTGTCCAGTGGATAAAGTCATGACCGCTTTCAGGCACATTTCAGTCTATGGCAATGCTGGCCAAATCGCTTTAATTGTGACAATGGTCAGCCACACCATCACGTGATTAGTCCCAGTACTCACATTTTGACCATCATATTGCTCAAGAGATCTGCTTTCCTTTCCTTCGTTCCAGCTTCCGGCATCGACTTTGCCGCCTTCACCATTGCGCGGGACCCTTCTATAATATTAGCGTAGAATTAAATAAAGTATCTAGACGGAAATAGGATACATAAGCCTGCGCAGTAAAGCAAAAAACGTGCCAATGTCGAACCTATGAAAATCATCTCACGTCGTTTCCGATTCATCAAGGCGTCGGTAAATAAGATTAACCTTGACTATGCAACGAATAAGGGATCCTGAACGGAGAAATTGTTTTGGCGGGTATTTTCGCCCCGGATACCGGGAGAAAGAAAGAAATTAACTTTTTTTTCGATGTGATATAAAAAGAAGCACTTGATCCTGAGCAGCACAGCAATTTATTTTCTTAATCACTCTTTCTTTTTTGTTCTCTAAATGTCTGCCTCATCATTGACTGCCGAGCGTCACGGCATGTACCTTTTAGGTGGTGCCGTCGGCCTCGGTGCTATCGCCTACATGTTACTGCAACAATACAACATGCAGCAAAGAAGACAAGCAGCTATGAAAGAACCAGAGCCTCATGGGCATGCACAAGATCAAGCTCAAGAAAAGACGGATGAACGCAACTTTGTAGCCAAAATGAAGCAAAATGTAAGATCAGAAAGTCAAACCAATTCTTTAGCATTGAGTTCTAATTAGACTTTATGACAGGGCCGCAGAGTAATTATCTTTTATGGTTCACAAACTGGCACAGCCGAAGATTATGCTTCAAGACTTGCCAAGGAAATCAAGGCACGCTTCAATGTGGCCGCAGTGGCTGTTGACATTGAACAATGCGAAATGAAGTACCTGGATCAGTTCCCTGAAGATGCACTTGCAATTTTCGTCATGGCAACATACGGTGAAGGCGAGCCCACAGACAATGCCGTACCTTTCTGGGATTTGCTCCATGACCCATCGTTTTCCGAGAACTCCAGCGATCGCCCGCTGGCACATCTCCGATACTTCATTTTTGGATTGGGTAACAGCACTTACACCTACTTTAATCAAGCTGCCAGAACAGTCGACGAAAAGTTAACATTGCTTGGTGCTACAAGACTCGGCGAGCGCGGAGAAGGCGATGATGACAAGTCCCTTGAAGACGACTTTATTGCTTGGCAAGAAAAGACGTGGCCTATTTTTGCAGACGCATTGGGTGCCGACGAGGCTGATATCACCGGCGATGGCCAAGCACATGAACCAGCATACATCGTTGCTGAGCACGACAACTTCGATGGAAAGGTCTACCGAGGCGAACTAGGTGATCAGAGCCAGCCACACTATGATGCCAAGAAACCATATCCAGCTACCATCACCTCACGCGACCTGCTTCACAACTCGGATCGTCACTGCTTGCATCTGGAAGTAGACGTCTCCAACAGCGGTCTCTCCTACACGACCGGTGATCACATTGCTATTTGGCCTACAAACAGTGAAGTTGACATCATGCGCCTGGCTAAGGTAGTGGGTCTCGAGGACAAGCTTGATACAATCATCACTGTCGAAGCTGCAGACGAAGCTGCATCCAAGCGCTCACCCTTCCCTCAACCTACCACTTACCGTGCCATGTTCCGCCATTACTTGGACATCTGCTCTCCGCCTTCCCGTCAAGTTTTGTCATTGGTTGCACCTTACTGCCCAACCCCGGAAGCGTCCGAAGCATTAAGGGCCTTGGCAACGGACAAGGAGAAGTATCAACAAGTCGTGGTGGGACCTGTCCGCAACCTGGCTGAAGTTCTCGCATATGTGGCTCCATCTACAACTTATGAAATCCCTCCTGGTATCCTGGTCGAGGCCTTGAGCCGTTTGCAGCCTCGCTACTACTCAATCTCTTCATCATCCAGTGAAAGTCCAAATGTTATCAGTGTCACAGCCGTCACTCTCCAGTACCACCCTGATCCAACCCCGGAGCGTACCATCTTTGGCGTCAACACAAGCTACTTGTGGGCTGTGCACAGCGCGCTTCACGCAAAAGACGAGAACAAGTCCGACCATCTCTCCAAGCATGCAGTTGAAGGTCCCGGTGGCAAGTACTTTGACAAGCAAGCCAATGCTGCCAAGCTGCCTATCCACGTACGCCGATCCAACTTTAAGTTGCCAACAAACGCAAGCAAGCCAGTCATTATGATCGGCCCCGGTACTGGTGTTGCTCCCTTCCGTGGATTTGTGCGAGAACGCGTCTACTTGAAGAAGCAAGGCAGAAACGTCGGTCCTACCATCTTGTTCTTTGGCTGCCGAAGATCCGATGAAGACTATTTGTATAAGGAGGAATGGTCAGAACTCTTTGAAACGCTCGGCGTACCTTCCCGTATTATCACTGCATTCTCACGAGAAAGTGATCACAAGGTTTATGTCCAAGACAGACTCAGAGAAAATGGCAAGGAGATGTGGGAGCTGATTGACAAGTTGGATGCGACCGTCTATATCTGCGGTGAAGCCAAGCGTATGGCCAGAGATGTCTATCGTACATTTGTCGATCTGGCTCAGCAATATGGTGACATGGACGAGCAAGCTGCAATTGACTTCATGACCAAGCTCAAAAACAGCAATCGTTACCAAGAAGATGTTTGGGCATAAACAAATATTTACAATCGCCCGGCAAAAATGTTCATAGAATTAATAGACTGTCAAATTGTTCACGAACTATTCTCTTTGGCATATACCATCCCATCTCTCAATTCACAATCTCTTTCTCCATTTGTACTATAATAAACAACTCCTTGTTCCTGTGCTTTTGATTTGTAAAAAAGAAACAAAAAAGATTTCTTCTAAGTCGTTGGCTTATTAGAATAGCGTAGTCTTTACCTGTCATCTTCCATGAACTGGCAATCGAAATATAATACTAGAGCGAATACGTAGTTATCTTCCATGAACTGGAACCGAATTATATAATTTGATGGATTATTGTAAGCTGCGCTGGTACATATGTGCTTTGAAGCTCCCAAGCTTTGATATTTGAAGACGGATACGGACTTCCCGTGCTTACTATCTTTGATCTGCAATTAATCCGCTGACACAAAAATAGTAAAATTATTCGTAACAGATGTATGTTTTCCGGTGATGTCTTTTGCGTCAGCTATTAAAAAATTTCATAAACAAGCTAGCAATGATCTGGATTTAACGGATAGCAGCGATTTCTGCCTAGACAATGGTGGTCATCAGTTCTACCAGCCGGCAGAATCTTGATAAATAATCGGAGAAACGGTTCTACCGACATCAGGGTCACCCTTTCACTGCAAAGGGTATAGAAGGAAGTAAAGGTCCTCGTCGCGAGCAAGTTCCTTCATATCTAACGCGCTTCAAACAATGGATCACGTTACAAGTACAATTGAAGCCTCTGCGAATCGTCTTTTGCCAACTCTTTCCAGCAGCAAGCAAGATCTTGAAAAAATTGGCAAAATCGTTTCGATCTCTGTTGCCGCCTACTATGTGACATCGGTAAGCGTTTCCGATATGTATACTTGAAACTGGAGTATGTATTTTTCTAAACTAACTGATAATATCTTTAGAAACTATACAACACCTTCTTTAGCCCACTGAGCTCGATACCTGGACCACCCCAAGGCAAATTCTATCGAATCCGCAAATCAAACCTAGACAAGCCATGGGAACAGCGTGAGTGTGCTTTGCAAGGCGGATCCTTGTCAAACATACTCATATTATTATTTCTCAGATGGATGAAGCTTCGAAACTATCATAAGCAGTTCGGCAGAGTTGTAGGCCTTGGACCCAACTATATCTCGCTTGCAGACAAGGACATGTTGATGCAAATTCATGTCAAGGATGATCTTCAAAAAGGTCCCAACTATGATCTCTTGTCCAGTAAGCAGAGCACAGACAAGGTTTGAATGAAAAGATTCTGAACTGACCTCCTATTGTTCATTATACAGCTGCCGGAAATACCCAGTCCATGTTTAACACACGCGACAAGGATTTCTACAAGCAAAGCGTAAAGAAAAGTTCAATTTGTCAGCTGTCATAGCAAATGTAGCTAACCTTCATTGTTTCTATCACGAACAGAGACCTGTCATTTTACCTGCTTTCTCGTTTCTCTATGAAGTATCTTGGCTCGCTTGAACCTTACATGCATACGACCACTCAAGCCTTTGTGAACAAAATTGACAAGGACATCAAGGCAGCTCAAGGCCCTAATGATTACGGATATGTCAATCTTTAGGTTCTCCTTCAATCTCTGGCTTTGGATATCATTGGCAAAAATGATCTATACTCATTGATTGCGTCCCATTAATAGCTGACGTCTGAACCTTTTCTGGCATGCCTTACCACAAAGTTGCACAAACGTAGCCTCAAGGGAGAAAGAGAGAAGCTGCAAAAGGTTAGTTATTGTTGATCAGATTGCATTCGCTTCAATAGTGACACAATTTGCTATAAATTTGTTACGAAATATATAGTTCATGAAGGAGATCATTTTTGAACGTCTAAACGGTGGTGAACAAGCGCGATGCGACGATACTCTCCAGATTCTGCTTGATACGCAGCATGCCAGCAACCGCAACAACCGCTTAACAGCTCAAGCCATTGGCAACGAGACTGTCCTGTTCTTGTAGCAGGATCCGAGACGACCAGCAACACGAGCAAATAAGCTGCAAAAGCTACGCCAAGAAATCGACACGCTTCCTCTCGAAGAAGGTGAACAAATTTTCAAGCACGAGCAGCTCAAGCATCTTCCTTACTTGAACGCTGTTATCAACGAGACTTCGCGCATGGATTGGATTGCTGCTGGAGGACTTGAACGTTATGCTCAGCAAGACGATGTTCTCGGTAGAAAGCTGTTTGTTCCCAACGGAGTAAGCATTTATTTCAAACATAAACATACGGAAAATGGTATATTAACACATGATGGAACCTTTTTTTACATAGAACCGTATCAACTGCAGCATCTGAAACGCACAAATGGATCCCGAGTATTGGAAAGATCCCGAGGGAGTTTAGGCCCGAACGATGGTTGGATGGTGCTAACCCTGCACCCGAAATGGATGTCTTTTATCCTTCCAGTAGCGGGTAAGTACTTTTTATAAGCTTATTAATATGGAATTATCGTTTCTCATTACTATGATATCCTCCAAGATCTCGCAACTGCATTGGAAAGAACTTTGCAATCCAGGAAATGCGTATTTCATTGGCCACTGTTGTTTTGTACGACTTGAAAGCTATCCCCTGAGGAATTGCACGAAGCTCAACGCAAACGTCAATGCCTTACGCTGCAGTTGGAAAAGAATAGTTTCAAAGTTTTGATGAAACGTCGAGAAACCTAATAGATAAATAAAAACTTTAAATTCAAACTTATCGTCGCATTGCATCTCTCGCTATGAATATGTAGCTGTGTGATAAAACGTATGCAACTTTACTGTGGTCTTTATGCACAACAGTCGCGCTTGATGAGAACACAATACAAACACCGTGTAACTGGTATGCAAGTCAATTGCAGGACATGGATGAGCAATCGATCGACAAAGAAATGACATCAATAAATCAAAATGATGTTGTTCGAGAGCAGAGATAAGTTATTCGCAGCAATAAAAATACATGAGCAAAAGTTCATTGATTGAGCATACATGTGAAAGGATAGCATTAAATTCCTCAAGCTTATAACTAGCATAATGCATGGAACTTAGATGAGGGGGAAGGAACAGGAAACTCGTGTAAAAATATAGATGGACAGCTTACACGAGTGAGGGGATGTTGTGGAGCATATACAAAGTTGTAAATCGTAGAAGAGAGGACATAGCATTACAGAAGAAAGAAAGTAGTAGTAGTAGGAAAATAAGAGAGACAGCGACAGAAGTCTAGACAGCTTCAGCCCACGTCAGTAAAGTCATGACGCGCTGCTTCATGTTGCGCATAGCGAGCAAAGTAATTTTGTCCTCGTTCAAAACGGGAATCACGTTGGCAACCCACCAGATGAATGCAACATAGTCCTCCAGAGCACTTTTTGGAATAACGATCGAGCGATGATCAAAAGTTTGAAAGACATGAAATACCAAACACTCGACGAGTTGTTTGGCGGAAATTTCAGTCTGATGCTTGGTACTTTGATGCTTTGGCAAAGGAGGAGGAGAAGCAGCGGCAGAGATCGGCGATCTTGGCGGCAACATCATTCGTTGTGTCCAGGGAACCCGTTGATGCATGTGCGATGGTAGAAAGCAGGGTGTCGTACGTGTCGTTTGTGATGATGATGGCGACGATCTGAGTTCTGGTACAATTTGATGACTAGTAGTGCTACTGATGCTGCTGCTATCGTCACCATTGTTATCATCGATTACTTGCTCAATATCGCCAATGTGATATCCTTCCTTGAACTCGTACCGCGAGACACGGAACCGGTACGTCCCCACCGCCTCAATGACAACACGGCCTTCAGGTAGCACCTCACTTCGTGTTAGTTTTAGCATTGTTCCATACTCATGGAAAGGCATCGTGTTGGTTGTACTTGGTTTTCGACCAAGGCAGAATGCGATGCATTTTACGGATCTGTTCGTGGTTAGCCGCAGTAGATCCCGATATCGTGGCTCAAAGACGTGGATCATACATTCAACGCGAGGAAATGCAGGCATGGATCCGATCATGATAGGAACACAGCCCTCATGACCGCCTTCCATAGGTATCAGGTGGGTACCATCGCCTTTGCCTCTTCGTATTCTTGCAATTACTGGAGTAACGTAACGATGGTCTGGCGAGATATGCGTTCTTAAAGGCATTGTCGGTGGCAGCTTAGCCAGGTTTGGTGATCGCGGAATTGATATGTACAGCTTCCTTGGGTTGCTGTCATCAAGCAAATGTTGCCTTCTTTTGTGCTTGATAGGAGATATAGAAGCGGTTTTGATGGACATCGAAGGAGCATGATCCATAGCCATGTTCAAGAGACATGCGCTACCTATATGATAATGAAAGCTTAGGATAAAAGAATAATCAATTACAAATAATCATGTACTTACTGATGTATCAATGGGATATAAATGTTAGGAAAGAAGTCCAAATTGCTGATATCGGCAGAGAAAAAAATCGTCAATCCTGACGACTCCTTTTTATTAAGACTCGATGACTGAAGGTCAAAGATGGATATGTAATGAGTGGTGAAGGAAACAGGGAAGATGCTCTTCTTCTCTACAAAATGGTCGGATGAAATCTTCCATGATTTTGAAAAAACATTGCCTGTCGTTGCTCACTCTCGATCGATCTTCCAAAGCATTTTCTTTTTCTTCAATTCTCCGCAAACGCTATAACTGTTGGGAAATCTCGGCTCGTTTTGCAGTCCCAATCGTGCATACAAAGTGGCATGCTTTCCAATAAAACATCCAGTTACGTAGAGTCGATGAATTACATCTTTTATATCTTGTTTTTACATCTATCTATGCGTCCTCTTTCTACCGGTCAAGTTCCCTTGAAGATTTTTTAATGTTATATAAGAGGATGGTACAAGTTACTCAGCCTCCCGGTGCACCCGTCGATTCCATCACGCAAGAAAAATTGTTCCATGTGATCCTATTTGAAAAAACAAACAAATCGACAGAAAAGAGATCACGGGTACTGAGCCAGAAAAATTCAATCAACTTGTTAGAGTTTCAAATCAACCTTCTTGAGTAACAAAGCTCCAGGATCGAAGACACTTATCAAGCAGTTTTACAGATTTGTGATCCCATCGTAATCCTCCGTTGTCTATCGACGACATGTTTCCGCGATATGAATAGCGTGGCGAACAGGAGAAAAGAATCCCCCTTTCTCTCAACAATGCATTCACGTTTCTGATGCGGTAAAAAGAAAAGGTTGGTATGTGCATCGGCTAACTACTTGCACGAGCCAGACTTTCGCAGCGGCAAGTCCTGAAGCCGACACTCTTTTATTGTTATTGCACCATTTCTGTTTGAGAGAGACAGTGCGTCACTTGAGAGGGAAAACGCAGTCTCACAAGAGCAATTCACCACAAGTGATTGCTCTCCCCGTCTTTCTAATGACAAGGTTTACTTGGGTGCGTACCGAGACACTTTGGAATCACGAAGGATCGAGTGCGAAGCGGTTACTTTGTCGCCCGAATTTTCTGCTCCTCCCCGACGCCGCTAGTGCCGTCATTGGGGCGGCTTTCCCTCTAAGGGAAATGAAAGTTGTAAAACGCCGTCCCCTTCAAGTTGCTGAAGTTTGGTGCCAAGTTCTCTTTTCTCTTTCTTCTCTCTCCTCCCTTCCTCTCCCGCATGGCGTCACCACTACCTTCCATGAATTCCGGTTCAGGAATTGGACCATCCTCGAGCGCGTCGCCTGTCAGCACAAGGAATGCTGATTCACCTGGATCACCTGAGGGTCCTTTTTCTCCGGGCTATTCAGAGGAAAAATACAAGAAACTCAAACGAAAATTACGAGAAATTATGACCGTAAGTAAACATTTAAAACGCGTTAATTCAAGATTGTATATACTAAACATGGCTTTACCAGTTGAACGAATCCATGTCAAAGGAATATGTTCGTGCAAAGAAAAAAATAAGGACATTGACGTTTGAACGCAAGTAAGTATAAAAATTTTTGCCTTTATCTGGTTCATGTCATTCTTATCCAATTTTGTGATGAAAGTTTACTCTTGGATAGTATCGAACGCATAGACCATCGCATTGTCCCATCATCAGACGAGAACAGCAGTGATATCCAGAGTGATTTGTCAGATTCAGAAAGTGACATTGACGAAAGTGAGTCTTTATCACTCATTCCCATCTCGGGATTAAGTCCAGTCCTCCTCACACACAATGAATTACTCTAGATTTCTTTTCCGCGTCATCCAAAAATGCACAGTCGAAACGACGCGTGACCTCCTCACAGCAGCATCGGCAAAACCATTCTTCGTATTCCCGAGGCATATCTTCAACAACAAGCAGTTCACAACGAAACAGCACAGGTCGTGACTTGGCAACAGTTGCATCTGCACCACCGAAACGATCTAAATTTGCACGAATCCCCGTAAGAACGCGCCGAGTCCAGCCTATCGAACGCGATGAACATGGTCAGCCAAAACTTCCTCAGCAAATTGGCGTTCTTACTGTGCAAAGTCTAGGCAAAATCGTGAGCGACCGGGACACTTTTCATAATGAGAGATACATCTTCCCTGTGGGCTACACTGTTAGCAGGTATGGAAGAAGGAGCGTGTGTGTGTATGTGCGGTTCGTGCTACGTTGTGCAAGTTGTTTTTAATTGCAAGAGTGCATTGTAGAACGTACCCTAGTATGGTTGACCCGAACGCCAACACTGTTGTCACGTCGACGATTTTGGATGGAGGAGAGGGACCATTATTTCGAGTGACAGCAGCCGATGCTCCTGACGATCCCATCATTGCAAACTCTGCAACAGGTGCCTGGACAGTTGTTGTACGTCGCTCAAACGAGATCAGGAATCGCGAGCACTCCAACTCGGCAAGCGGTCCCGACTATTACGGCTTCAAGCACCCGACGATCGCCAAGCTGATTCAGGATTTACCAGGCACGGAGAAATTAAGACACTACGTTGCACAGAACTTTGAAGAGATGGAGCCTCGTGCGGCTAAAGGTGTTATGGCAGCAGCGGAAAAAAAGCGCGGGAACTTGGAGCAGATGGGAAATGCTAACAGACGAGCTCCTCGCGCGGTCGCAGAGCACGACGATGCGATAACCCCAATCTCGGAAGAAGCCATGAATATGGAAATTTCGCCATCATCGACTGGTACGACCATTAACGACACCGGTGGACACGCTCTAAGAGAACATGTCATCGATTTTCATCAACCACCGCCGCCGCCATTGGCCGAGTCGAGTCAGCATTCATATATCCCCCCAGCTCCTCCGAGCTATTCACCCCCACTTCCTGGACCACACTCTTCTGTTTTTTCATCGGATCATTTTGACGAAGAAATCGATCACAACCCCAGCGATGACGAATAATCCTTCCTTGCTACTTGTAGTGTAACATTTCTTTTTGCTATATCTCTCGCTTTCGCTGCTACCCTTTCTATACACTACTGTAATGTCGCAGTTAGTTGCTGTAGATAAATAATGCAAACATTTAAGTTATACTATATTATTTTTTCGCTTATTCAAAGACATCGAAAGCAATGTCTATATCCCCAAGACTAGTGGTAGATATCAAGCTGCCACCCCCATTCAGCCTTGTTCCTTCCTTTCTGTTGTGCTGGTTTATATCGTACTCGATATTTCCTCCTTCATCCAAGGCATCGTGAATATCGGCATCGTTGACACCGCTTGTGCCGATCGAAAATTGTCCTTCGTACTCGGTAGTCTAAGCACGAGAAATTTGTTGTAGTAAGTAGCTTATTACCAAAAAATACACGCAAAGGATTCGTTTCATTGTATCACTTACCACATGAGCTGTAATAGGACCATTGCTCGTTTCGAGAATGATGTTTGGATCCTTGACAGAAGCAAACTTTGCACTAATGTAAGCATTCGAAGTTTTGCCAGAAAACGAAGACGCCTGCACATTTCCCAACTCCAGCGGACCATTTGATGACAAGACAGATGCTTGATCGACTTCCAATGCGTTTACAGCCACTTGTGCATTCGAAGTCTTGACTATGATCCGGTCATCTGCTCGCAAAAGTTCAGCCTGAATAATTCCGTTTGCGTTAATCAACTCGATCGAGTCCTTGGCAGCCACATTCAGCAGTTCAACGAAACCATTGGAGGTATCCATCCTGACTGTCGCATCACTTTCAACATTGCCCGAAAGTCTAATATCGCCATTGGTTGTTTGTAATTTGAGTCGATCGCCTTCAGATTCGACCATCTTGATATGCGCATTGGCAGTCTTCAAGTCAACAATATCCATCTGACGCAGACCATCCACGACCTCAATGGGAGTGTTGGAAATCGCCACACCCAGAGCTTCTGATTTATCTGGCAGCCAGATATCCATATCGACCTCTACGCACTGATCGCGAGATTTGTACGGTGGCAGCTGAATATCGAGTTGAGCGTCGCGGCTATCCGACCATTCATAAGACAGTTGATCCGCCAACGATGCTGGAGAGACACGAATCTGTGTAGCAATCGAGCCTGCCTCGCCATGATCCTTGTAGCTATGCACAGTCACTCGGCCACCAGACACATGTCCGTTCACGGTTACCCACACGTTCTTTTCCACACTGAATGTGTCTGGCAGATCCTTCCAGACGACAGCGTCTCGGCCTTGACACGATGTACTGCTACCACCACCACCACCTCTACCACCCTTGTCAGGATCCGGAGTCACCCGAAGGGTATCGCTGTATTTCAGAACGACCAGCCATATCAAGATGGCAAGGAACAAATATTTGCACCATTTTCGGCAACAGCCTGGGTCACCATTATCATCGTCGTCGTCATCGCGACGCCGGCTCAGCGTGTGCGATACGAACCCACCAAGACGGTCACTGAACCGAGGATCATCTCGTCCTCGTTGCTGTTGCTGCTGTCGTTCTTGCCACTGATGATGGTCTTGATACTCCTCATCGCGCTCGCTGGCCCAATCTTGTGGTATATCTATATATATGAATGATGCTTGTCAGTCCCAAACTTCGGGTTCCCCGAGTTATAAAAATTGATACTTGCGAGGATTATTCCATGCTTTACGAGTGGATGAAGGTCGGTTCGGGCCAAGCAGTCCTGTCTGCGGAGGTGGGGATGGTGCAAACGCACCGTAA
>KK100023.1:164941-177687 GCA_000611695.1 Rhizomucor miehei CAU432
CCACGCTCGTCTCGAATAGGTTGCTGTTGTTGTTGTTGTTGCGGAGGTGGTGGAGGCGAGTAAGGTGGAGGTGGCCCTGCAGGCGAGCCGAGTGGTTGCTGTTGCTGTGGTAACTCGTCGGGTTTCTGAAACGTTAACGACGAGCTTGGACCCGCTGCAGAAGTAGGCACACTTGTATAGTCTTGTTTTTTACTCGCAAATGAGAAACAAGAACTCTCGTCATGCTCATTGAACCCCTTTGTTCATTTACCCGCTTGATTGTAGTAAGCTTTCGGGTTCTGGTTGTCATAAGACATGGTGTATATATATATATTCAAGGGGGTGCTCTGAAAAAGAAACGAAAGGAAAGGAAAAAAGGAGAAAGTTGTGTACAACTGCGTTTATGCATATGTGTTTATATTTTTAGCGCCAAGCGCTTGGCTGTCGTTGTGAAAGAATTAGCAATGCAGTCATGACGAATGGCAAGACAAGATTAGTAGTAGAAGATTGGTTGATACGAGATGTTGATGATTGTTGCTGCTTATCCGAGTTTGTTTTATCCTTTTCGTTATTGTCTTGAGCCTTGATTTTGCCATCATAGGACGGTTCGTCGGAAGCCGAGTTGGTTTCCAGGTAGCTCGGGGGTGCCTTGTCAGAGCCACACTGGTAGTATGCCGTGCATGCATTGGAACAATCGGGGCGTTCCTGAGTTGTCTTCATTTCGTTACAGAAAGTTTGGCACGCTTGTGCTTGTCCACTGCACTCGCCGATAACGATAGGCCACATGTAGGGAGCGAAGTCGGGTGTCTTGTTCTAAATACATACACATGTTAAGATCGACGGAATATTATCGTTGCTCAGCAGTGTGAGATATTTAGAATGGACTTACGGCACAACCACATCCCCAAGCCATGCTCGTGGCGTTGCAAAAGCTGGGTACATTGCCAAGAGAAATATTAACGTCAAGTGAATTGATATGGTATCATTGACATTAACGCCTTACTTTTTGGGTGCCTCTTTCGGTCCACCACAATTGTTCTAAACGTATAAGAGACACAATATATAGTGAGTAATAAGCGAATATGTACAAGAGAATCACAAGAAGATGAAAAGTCCAATTCTTACCGCGCAGTAAGCCATTTGTCGTTGACACAGGTTTTCACGGGCAGGAAGGTCCATATCAAGGATGTTCCATGAGATGGCTGGCAAGTGCTCTATAGATAGCATAGTTGAGTTCAAGGCTCAAATTATTCAAAAGTTGACAAGTGATGGGTTAAGCACGGGTTGTCTATTTACCTGGTTTTGATACTTGCTGCGTAGAATTGCTGGAGGACGACACGTCTGCTGCCAACACCGTCTTTGTAGCGACAAGTAACAATGCTATCGGATAGAAACGCATTATCTTTGAGAGGATTAGCAGCTGAAACAGAAAGTAAAATGAAGATAGTAAGGGAGTAAAAGAAGAAACCTGTCGTTACGGCATCCAGATTCTTATTATAGTCTTTAAATAATAAATACTGTAGTGGTATGTTATTAATCAAAATCATTCATCTAACTTGATAGCGGCTTGTATAAACTTTGATAGATATATGGTTGCAGGGAGAGAGAGAAAAAGGTCTCTTTATTGGATACAAATCAGGCAACTCAATACAGTAAAGGGTACAAAGAATGTACAGCATCAGCAGATTGTCGTTATTATTCCTATTCTGGCTGTGCTAAGGATATATGTCACCCCCTTCTCTCATTCAGGGTCGCAACCTGCACAAGAAACATGATAAAGTGATGAACAGGGAAAAGAGAGGGTCGTTGTGATATACGGCTACTGCTAGTTATATGCATTGTTTATATTTTATCATTTTTACTTTTAACACGTCTTCTTCGGCAGGCAAGTGCTATGTAAGATAAGTACATATATATTAGTGGGTACTTGAGGAAAGGATATGTGTCGGCCACTGCTCTTCCTTTGCCTTTGTAAATTCATGTTAGTGTCCTAATGCATTACAGCGGGGAAGACGGCGAGGTTGTCCTTGATCGCGAAAACTTTTTGCTAAAGTTGAATAAAGTAGCCGTTTTTACAAAATGCGACCATGTTTTTGTATTCTGCTTGGACGCGTACAATCGCAGGTAAGGTTCAGCGCGTGAGCTGGCGCATACATCTAAATCGTCTGCGTCAGCTGGTGGCATATTGGCCATGGCTGCAAAGGATGATGTAGGCACCACGTTGTCCTCTTGCTTGTTTGTACTGTTGTTGTTCTGTTCCAAGACTGGTTCCACGTCCTCTTGTGACAAATTCTCATATCGTTCGTCGTAAGGCTGCAGATATTTGTATTGATCGGATATCTGGGTCAATGAGCGTATTTTTCGAATCATTGAGGATGAATCATTGTGGTGAGCTAATGATTCGGCGCTCATCATTGTCTTCAACGGCCTCATCTCCTAAATGCAAACTCCTGTCAGGTTTGTTTCTTTGATTGCATAGCTATACATGATAATTGTTACCGGCTTTTGTGGTGCATCTGTAGCAGCCGCAGTAACGACGGAGTTGGGAGCTGTTGCAGCGATGGTACCAAGATGCTGACAAGGACGGTAATGTGGATCCTCGCTTGGAGAAGCAATCTCTACTATCCAGGACTTCTCCCAGACGTGCCCTATCAAGGCCATTTCCTTTGCTACCACGACGTTCAAGCTTGATAATTGCAAATTGGTCTGTGATGAGTTGGCGATCTTTTTGCTTCCTGAACTATTGTTTGATCCACTGGTGTGCCCAGTGCTGCACTGTAAGGGAGATGAAAACATGCTGCTAGCACCTGGACTTGTCGAGCTACTAGGGCTTTCTTGAGCAAGGTTTAGCATCGACGCTGAAGCAGCAGGTGGTAAAGGCGATGTGAACCGAGGCACAGTGGATGTGGGTGCATTGCTCATCGAGCAAAGGTAGTGTACTTGTCGCAGTGTAATGATATCTCCATGAAAGATCGGCTTCTTTCTCCCAATCATGATATCAGCATTCAAATGTTCATCCGTCGATTCATCGTCGTCTCGTTCAAGCCCAAGGCCTGGCACTTCTATCGTCCACTGATGCTCCGGATCGCCTCCATTCCTTTCTGGGTGAGTTAATTCAACACTTCGTAACCGACCCTGCTGCTGCTCAGGATTCGCGCTGTAAAGAAGCAGAGGTGACCGAGTCAAGATCATGTCCTGGGTAGGGAAAGGTGGTCTGTGCTTGTTGTCCGTGATCGTTTCACAGGCCGGATACAAGTATACCTGGCTCCCGCATCGCACGTATCCTGGTTCATACAATGCATCTATTTTGAAGGCTCTCATACTATCTTGCGGTGCAGCTTTCCATTCAAATTTCCATAACTGTGAGGTAGGGTCGGCAAACGTCGTAGCCAAGAAGAATGGTGTATAACGTTGCTGCTGCTTTGGGTTGCCTTTTCCAGCAAATCTCCAGGTAAGATATCCCGAGGTACCGATGTTGCGTAACTTTATGGGGTGGTGCACGGGTATGCGGTGCACGAACGCGCGCATGACCTCTTTGATGATGGTGCGACGGGACTCTGGAAGAAATTCATAGATGGGCCGCACATCGTTACGCTTGATAATGTCCCATGTCTCGTACGGGTCACCCGTCCGGGCCGATGCTCCTTCTAACTAAAGCAACAATGAGTGGACTTCTTTCCAACCATGTTTTTAAAATACTGTATAGTAGTTTTTCATCACCTCTCAATAATTCTGTCATCCTAGAATACGCTTCATCTCTTGCTATCCGTAGCAAATGTAATCTATCTTTTCTTTCAGGCGAAACTTTGTATGACTTGCTCACGTGGCATCTACGCCCTACAATGGCAGCCGTATACAGCCAAAAAGTGGTACAACCAATTAGAGTTGCGAACGTCCTCCTTGGTTTTTTTTATATGTACCGAGTATGATCTTTTGTGGCCACAGGTACCCAAATTCTTGCCATACTTGACATAATTGTTGCCATGCAAGTTGTGGTGTATCTGGCCAATGCTGCAATGCTTCATCCAATGCCTTTTGAAACTTTTTCGTCGGTCGCAAAATCGAGTTGACGGGAAACCAGGCAAACGTTTCATAGTGTAAATAGTGCAGCGTTTTCTGAGAAACCACTTGGCGTCGTCGGAAAATAGCATGGCACTCTGCAGCAGCATCAATCGTCGCGTCATCGTGCAGCGTCCATAATACACATGAATTTACTAGATTGTCTGACCATGTGGACTCGGTGACAAGAAACGATCGAGACTGGTCTGGCGAAAGAGGTATGATATCTGGCATGGAGCGAAGAACAAAACATGGCTGATCTGCTAGCTCACCCGATGGACGAATTCCATGCCGCCACTTTATCCGCTTTAGGATTGTTTCGCTCGTAACCTCGTCCAAAGGGTCCATATGGAAAGGAAGAGAAAGAAAAAGGGAAAGAAGAAAGAGGCGCGTCGGATGATGATTGCCTTTTTTCAACACGAGGGCGCAGAGGCCACGATGAAGCTCCGAAGGATTACTCTATAAGTTTTCTTGCTTCATACCCATTGCTTTGGAACCTTATTATTGGCGCCATCTATGCATCAAATATGTTAAGCTTCCATCTTTGCATAACGCATACTTAGTTTGTGTCCATGTGTATATCATAGCAACCTTTACTTTGTCACCTTCAAAGTGGGCTCCTCTGCCTTTCTGCATATATTATACTTTTTTTAAGCATATGCTGCTACTGGCAAGCTATGATGAACGTACAGCTTGCAAATGAAATTCAAGACCATTGCTAGATGCTAAGGAATTTTTGTAACTTTCTGGCCCAACGAGATGAGTGATGTAGTCCAATGCAACTGTTTTGTTTGCTTTAGATTCTCTCTTCTTAAACCTACAGATTTGCTAGTTTATCATCGAGCCATAAAGCATGGGTGGAGGAGGAAGCTTTTTTTGAAGATGAAATTAGGACTTCGGTGCCTGGCCCACTCACACAGACGAAATTTCATAACTTCCCTCTTGTATAACCCCGTTCCTGCGTCCAACCAATGGAGCAGGCAAGATCAAGCAATGTAAAAGAAACCCTTGACAGCAAGTATTACAATTTGTAAGATCGTGATCGTAACGAGATACTCACCGTGAATTAAAGTCTTGTTCGACATGGCGACTCTCTTGGATACGGGTCTTGATCGCGACACCTTGGCCTTGTGCATCTCGCTGTGCGAGCGTGGCGTGAACCCAGAAGCTCTCGCCGTAAGTTTTACTTGGTGACAGAGACCATACATGAACAAAGAGAGATATTCACTTTTATAATGTCCTTAGAATGTCATTAAAGAACTGCGCAAAGAGCAAAAGCAAGATAATGGCAGCAATTAGCAAACCGTTTTGTGTATTTGGAAATAGCAAAGCATTTATTTACGCTCGAAACAAAAGAAAGAGAGGGAAAGAACGGGACCTTTGTACAGTTGAAACCTAGAGAGGTATATCTATTGTAAAGAGGGTCTTGCTGGAGAGGGAGAATATGGACTTGGAAGCTGTTGTTGTTGTTGCTGGGTAGCTCCTGCGACGCGACCCATGGGGCCCTTTAACCAGTTGGCGCGGTGACCAGCCTCGTAAATCTCTTCCAATACTTTGCCAAAGTCACCGTTGGCGCGATATTCGAGATACTTTTTGTACAATATAAGTGCCGTCTCCGCGTCCTCTATACTATCGTGGCTGTCTGATTGGATATCTTGATTCAGTAGATGCCATGCCAGGAATCTCAGTGATATCTTGCGCTGTCGATTTCGAATATGATAAATATCCACAGTATCTATGATTTGCTCTGGAGGTACAAGAATATCTAAAAAGCAAACCATATCAACATAAGTTCTGTAAATAGACAAAGACGAAATGTCTCTTACTGATTGTTCGGAAATCTTTTGCAAGACCATGGCCGATAAAAATACATCCTAAATCCAGCAGCATCCGAAGCTTCTTGTATGCCGTCTTTAGAGGGACAAGCGTATGCGTTGTAGTGTTGGGATCTAAGTCCTCAGCTACAGAATTTAAATTCATGAGTACTTATCCTTTTTTCTCAGGGAGAGAGCACTTTACCTTTGATACCACTGAACTCGGTTAAATAATCCACAACTGGTTGTGTTGTGGAGATATAGTCATCAATGAAGGGTTTGCCCTCCATTTCGCCTTCCCCTCGGAGGACGCTAACTCTCGCCAAAGTTAACGTGCTTGGCCGAATAAGTGATTTAGTTCCGTCGCTCCTGATCTCGGTCTCTTCTCTGTTTAGGGCTACAAATTCGGCATCAATAGCAACCAGCGTGCCTTTCTTGGGCATTTCCTCTGGCGATAAGACTTGGTGGCGTGGATTTTCCGGAGGGTTCCTACAATTTTTGACGCTTAATTGTGTTTGCCGATATGCAATGTTCTACTATCACTTACTTTGCGATGGATATGTCATTAAATAGGAGCGAATAATCAACTTCTGATGGTAATGGGTTCAAGTCCAGTAGACCTTCTGTATCAACTCTTTTGTACTGAAGAAGAGCCGGAGTCTAACCAATAGCCTTAATACGCTGCCTTGTGTGCATATAAGTGTTCGTGCCATATTGTTACCTTCCATGTACCCTTAAATGAAAATACTTCTTCAGGTCGAATACGACGTACAAGGAAATCATTGAATAAGTACCAGGGCGATTTGTTAGGAGATTCTTTTTCGGCCTCGGGAACTACATAATAACTTTAGTGTCAAGTTCACAAAGCATACCGGCGGGAATTCTAGGCCTACCTTTTACTTGAGCTACTAAATGCGGGACCTTTTCATCTGACTTGACCTGCAAGATTGTAGCCGAAAGTTCATAAATAGCGCAAGTCTTTGATGACTCTCTAAATTCTGGGGGTATCTCTTTGCCGTGTGGTAAAGCCTTAATCGTTACTTCGGAGCCATTTATGAGGATGCCAAACCTGTAATAATGATTACTCGGACACATATTTTGCTTTTTAGAAATATTAATATTTACCGCTCAGGCACCCAGGAGGATGGAATATTCGTCGTGTCATTGTTGGCATTCTCACCCTCTTGTGCCTCCGTAGACTGTGCCTTCTTTGGCTGTGCAGGTCCGTTTTGACGCCAAATCGTTGCCTCGTCGCTGCTAGCTGCTCCAGAGTTGATGAGGAGAACACATGGCAAACTAATGATGTGTTTCTTTGTAGTGGTTGGCTGGTATTGCCGGCATTTCGCGCACCATGCTTTGGTTTGGTTCTCTCTAGACATGCTTCCCTTTAGCACGCTTGTAAATGTCCGCTTTCGCGGTTTTTGATCAGGCTGAAAAGAAAGGACAGGAAGTAAGCATCAACATTGCAGTAAAGGATAGAGCTACCATCTTACCTTCTTGGGATACAGCATATCGACTACAAATGGATAGGTGATTCGCTGGACCACATGCTGGCAGCTTCCACATTTGCTCTGACTTGAAGTCTGTAATCCGAATAGTTGTTGGATCGTGGATGGCACATTATCCTTCCCAGACTTCTCTCCATTTTCTTCCTCTGACATTTGACCTCTGTCAAGGTTGAGTGTCTTGCAAATGAGCGGATTTGAACCAGGAGTATTAGCTTCCCGGTGCAGTTGTTCCATGATAAAGCGGACAAACGTTTGGATGAGGATGGAATAAGAGATACTACGGTCGGGCGTCTCTGGCTCAAACAGACCCAATGCTTCAGCTGTAATAACTCACATTAGACAAGCATTGTTGATTATCATGATATACCAATATTTTACCTTGTGGGAAAGTATTGAATGCACGAAGGAAATTTGTTGCTTGGCAGTTTTGACCTTTAGAATCTTCAAGCATTCGGAACAGGAATCCAAGCTCGCACAGTAAGCATATTTCCTTAGAGCACGTAGTTCGGATATGCGATATGGCGACTTTCCGGAGAGGCAGTGTAAAGTAAAGAACTTGAAGGAGCGAATTGCAATAGGAATTTTGGATATGCGTCTCTAGACCACCATATTTGGTGCGATTGTAGTATCTGTCTAAAGTTAATATCAAAGGTTTAACACCAAAGTGTCATCAAAGCTCACCCAAAGTCGAAATCATCCACGCCAAATTTGCTGTATTGGATCTCAACACGGCGATAATGCTTGGGCATAATGAGCGCCAAAGGATCACCGATGTCACTGACAGAAGATGAACGACGTCCAGAGTGCTATTCATATATCTCAATTAGATATAAAATACTTGCTTGAACAAAATCATAACTTGCCTCTATTCCTTCATCTTCATCTCCCAGCAGAACATTAGTTGACATGAGCAACTCTCGTTCCTGCTCAGATCGAAACTTGGGTACATCCTTGTCGCGAGCATGCTTCCTCCTACTCGGCACTTGGTTGCGACGCACGTTACCAGGATTAGGTGCATAGCCAACAAAGTCCACAGTCTTCATGTTTTTGAGCACATCATCGTCGATCTGAGGCGAAGGATATCCAGCATCAAATACCGTTTTCGCTGGCCACGCTGATAGCAGAGTCTCTGTGTAATATGGCATGCCTACAGACGACAATGGACTGTCTTCGGTCATGGTCACATTGGGCGGTGGAACGACATCCGGTGTAGGCAACGGCATCGAATAAGGATTGATCTCGAAATTCTCGCTCTCAGCAAACTGGTGTACGCAACTAGATCCATCGCCGAAAACGATCGTCTGTGCCGAGCTCGAAATATCCATGGCTGTGATGTAGCTGGATGTCTGTACCTGGAAGAACTGAGCGGGTGGTGCAAAAACACCCATCGAGAAGCTCGACACATCGCACATTTGGAATTGCCCAGTTTGAGATGCAACGAGACAAGTGGTGCTGAGGGTTGGATGCATCTTGAGAAACATGGGGCCATTAGGGAAAGGTATGGGAGCCAGCGAGCGTACATGCATCCGAATATCGTATACTTTAACAAGTGGATCGATGACCAACGAGTTCTGGCGTTGCGAAAATCCACATGTCACCAATAGATTGCCGGATACATCCAGATCAGAGAGGGTGCCAGTATGCGCCTGCACACGCTGTTCCACTCTCATTGTTCGAGAATCACGTAAAGTAACTTCGCCTAGCATTGATCCGCAGCAAGTTGCTTGTGGAAGACTCTTCATAACGACAATGTTTGATGCTCCTGGTACTGTTCGGGTGATAGCGCCGCGGGCG
Source organism: Rhizomucor miehei CAU432 (assembly GCA_000611695.1). NCBI lineage: Eukaryota > Fungi > Mucoromycota > Mucoromycetes > Mucorales > Lichtheimiaceae > Rhizomucor > Rhizomucor miehei. The sequence goes on from KK100023.1 coordinate 174,096, forward strand.
ACGTTTATAACCAATGTTTCGTCTTGCTGTCCTGCAACCCAAAGGTCGCTGTTGCTTGTCAACGTCGACGCTGTCATACAGTGCAAATCCTTTGCTCGCTCGTCTCTGCGGTTTTTATTGTCGTCGTCGTGAGCTTTTGGAGAGAACGGCTAGCTTCGTCCAAGTTGTAGATTACCTAATAGTCCAACGAACAAGGCCACGACGATCCCGCATTTGTATACTTTTTGCACTCAAGCTGATTACGCCGCGATCTGTCAGTCGAATCTGCCGAACTTGTTCATTGTTGTGTGCTTTAAAGGAGGTGTATCGTTGCAAGCCTTTGCCGTAGTAAGAACTAACTCGGCCCTAAGCCGATCGGCACGTCAACTACCATTGATCACAATGCCCTCGATCGCTTATTCACACATACAGCGTCGTTGCCAACCCATAAAAGGTCGTAGTAAGGGTCCCAGCATAAAGTTGAAACTGGTGTTACGTTATTGACACCAGGGTCGCATATATTCTGCACTTGAATAAAAGTGCTTTCCATCGAGAAGAGATGCCTGCGGAGGTTTCAGCAAAGAAATCAACCTACTTGAAATGTTCAAACAGCAATGAAGATATCACCTTTACTTTAGTTTTACAGTACATTGTACCCTTTGAATATGTAGTCTTGTTCAAGATGCTTTCTACACACACTAATTATACAATTTGCTGTTACTTCTGTATGTGTTAATCTTTTCTTTGGAAGATCTTCCAAGTTATTACTGTCCCCCGATCTCCGTCTGTAGAGAGATTTCTAGATATCTTCAATGATTGCTCGCTGCCCTATTCTATAAGATCTTTCAATACTTCAATCCGTATCCATGTCACTGCATGAAATAAGTCAAGCTTAGATTATATACCTTTTTGGATTGTTTGGGTCTCTGAGCGCTTTGCAAATTACTTAAATAGTTCCTGGACCTTTGCAGCTTCATATGGGCACAGCTCAGAAGGTAACAAAGATATCAGACAGCTTCCATATCCTCGTGCAAAGACGCACAACATTTCCCACACTCAAGCTACCCAGACTCTTGAAAACTGTGTAAGCCGATCAAAACTTGTTTACATTGATAAAGTCCAACCACAAGCTAAAGAAGAAAACGGCAAGGCGAACGCTGTGCTCTGCAGTGATCATTGGCGCAAGAGGGTCAGACCATGGCCAAGATTGCTGTGCAGAGACACACGATCATGCAGACACGAGTCAATTGACTTTGATCGAGCAATGCAGATAAGAACACAAGACATGAAAGGACAAAAGCAATAAAGACAAGATCATTATGTTTGGTAAAGAATAACCTTTTGTTTATTTAGAATAGTTTTTCATTTTCATTTTTAATAAGCTAGTAAGTGCCGTTGTTCACGTTGGAAGACCAACGATATATCCAGGGACCACCACGAGAAGGCGACACTGTCAATCCCCTAAAAAATAAGGATGAAGGCCTTCATCGCAAAGAAGACTAGGTGTTTTTTTAATGAAGAGAGGTTTCAAATAGGCATACATCACAAGCAAGGATACAGATAGCCTACAAGATTCTTTTGTGGAGCACAAGAAGAATCTAAATGACAGAAGTCACCCGTTGGGCGTACTACTCGCTTGGAGCAGAAGAGGGATCCAACTTGCCTTCAAGGCCTGCACTAAAACAACCGTAGGGGAATTAAAGTGACTCGATTGCTGCCGCAAGGCTTATCAAAAATCACCCGTTGGGCATTGCCGACATCCAGCCAGTAAGACTGGTCTGCCGGAAGAGGGATCCAACTGGTCCGCCGTTCGGCATCTGACATCCAAGTGTGAGCAGCGTGAAGAAGCAAAAGGAAAACAGAGGCGAGAAAAATGGGCGTGGCTCTGTAGCTTTTGGGCAGTCTTTGAAAACCAGGACTGCTTTTTCTGGTGGATTTTCTACATGTTTCGATATATTTCGATAGAGTTTATTGAAGAAAAGTGAAGTGTAGAAGCGTTAAAGAAGAAGAAACTGTGTAATTTGCTTCCAGGTACAAGTCTGAACATGCAGGTGATCTCCGCAGAAAGCATCGGCAAGCAGTTTAGCGTGTGGCGTCGCCGACAAAGCGCCAGAGAAAATTCATCATCGAAACCTGAGCTTTGTGGCGCATGGGCTGGCGGACTCTTACATTACGATCTGCTTCAGGATTCGCTTGTTCCATTCTGCGACAATCTTCTTCGTATATAGAGTTTACCGCCTTGCTTTTATGTGTCCTGAACTGGACCCTGAAAGCATGTTTGATGTCTTCAGAACCTACATGTATGAATACGTTAGTCTCGAGTCTTTGTGCGCCTTAAGATGGGCGGCTCGATTGGAAACTCTTTCGATGGACACGCTGCAAATAAGCTTTTTTTCATATGATCACAGGTCATGTACAAAAGACGACAGGAAATGTGTGCCATGATAAACTGAAACCATCGAGAAACATGCAGTAAAAATTTTTCTCAACCGTCCTACCACGTCCGTTATGAGAAGCATTCTCTATTTCTATCTTTCTTTTACAGCACCAAAATGGAAGGTATTCAAAATACTTCTTTTTATTACTTTTTGGACCTCTTTTCTACGCTTTTGGTGTCGATGAATATCCTCCTTTACCTGCCATTGCTGTTATTGCTTTTCAAAAAGGCTAGAAAAAAACAATGAAGCTGCAGAAGATACGCTTGAGAAGATTCAAGAGCGCAAGGCATATTTATATAAATCTCCCTTTTACATAGTTGTTTGCCAACATTGCGGCGAGGGAGGCCATAAGATGAGAACAAACAAGAAGTGTAAGTTTTATGTGGGAAGTGGCCAAGGTAAGCACGATTACGACCAGTCCACGTATTTCCCGAATTAAAGGTGAGCAGGTCAGTAAAAAGAGGAAGCAAACGGCGGAGGAAGCAGAAGAAGAAAAGAGAGAAAAGAAGAGCGGCAGAATCGAACGAAGCAATGCGAATGCAAACGAGAGTACACGACCTTGTGCGCTATGTGGCTCGACAATTCACTCAAGGTCAACCTCAAAAGCCTGTCCTTACTATGTCCAGACTTCGGAGGAGATCATTGTATCCCGCTTTGGGAAAAACTTCGAACGTCTTACATGCACGGTAAAGCCACTTATCAGCAGCAACTCCAACAAGGAATCCAAGATTGTCATCGTTTATCTGAAATGTTGTAGTCAGAGCCATGATGTTTGTCAACTTCTACATTGTGGAACATGCCCAGAACGAGATTCCGACATAATGTCTTATCCCAGACGTTTTTCTACTCCATATGCCAGCTCATCATGGATATGAAAATTACAAATGACAGTGACAAGATGCCGCTGATATCAACGAGTGTTGGAATTGTTTCAAAGCTCAGTATCCAGCAGCCAATTCTCCGCTGAATAACTTTCAAGAATACTCGTATGCACTTGCCTATGCCTGTGAAACAATCAAAGCAATTTACAGCAACATGATTGTTGAGCACTTTCAAGATAGAGTGGAAAAGTTTATTGCATTCAAGCGTTTTATTTTCACTTTTTACATGCACGTGCCCAGCGATCTCGCCTTCCCAGATCGTCTGCACTTTTTGCTGCTCTGACAACAGGAGCT
>KK100025.1:10125-35456 GCA_000611695.1 Rhizomucor miehei CAU432
AGCAAACACATCAACACATTCGCCATAGTTGGAAAAGTAAGCTCGCTGATCCAACAAGTTGGTAGCACCCACAGTGATCGCCTTTTCAGCAGCGGCGGGGGAGTATCGGCATGCATCGCGATTATCGTTGCCAGCAGCAACAGCAAAGATCATACCAGCTTCTACGGCCTGGCATAATGGTGTGAGTCATTTTTGTTCCCCCGTCTCTCTCTCTCCAAAACTTACGTTGTTGACAGCCTGGTCAAGGATACGAGACTTGCCACCGCCAAGACTCATGTTTGCAACAGCACCCTTGTACTTCTTTCCAGCCTTCTTTGCTTCCTTGGCATCCATTTCATGCTGCTCGACAGCCCATGCGATACCAGCCAGGACTTCAGAGTTGCTACCGGATCCCTGAGCACTCAAGACCTTGACAGCGACGGGTTTGGCACGCTTGGCAACGCCAAAGCGCTTGCCAGCAATTGTGCCTGCACAGTGTGAACCGTGGCCGTTACCATCATAGTCACCATCGTCCGCAAACGTGGCGCCCCATTCGGCACGGCCTTCGAAATCATAGTGGTCCACGTTGATACCGGTATCGATGACGTATACCTTGACGCCCTCGCCACCGTTCTCGTCGTATCCATACTTGTGATAGGTCCAAAGTGACAATGGCTCGCGGTGTGAAATTCGTGATAGACCCCAAGGAGCATTGCGTTGCAACTCGGAAGCATACATTATGATATCCCTTTCTACATATGCAACCTATATCTCTTATCGTTCAATAATTTAAAGGAGCAAGAGCGTTATCCAACCATATTAACTTACGTCTGGAGAGCTCCTAATGTGTTCCAAGGTTTCCGGGGAAAATTTGCCCGAGTAGCCCTTCAAGCCGGGAAAATCATAGGTGTGTCGAATGCCAGCTGCCGTGTCAGCATCAAGGAAATCAGACAAGGCTTCGCGTTTCTGAAGGCTGCGCACCCAGTGGCAGTGTGATTCAACTTGGTTGCGGTCGACATGGTCCTTCAAGACAACAATGTAGGAATCAGAAATGGCTTCGGACTCCGGTGAATGATAAAGGGGAGCAAGTGTTTCGGTTGCTTCAAATGTAGGCAGAGCAGACGCACAGCCGACCAGCAGAAGAATGGAAGAGGAGAGGAATGAAAGCTTGACCATTTGGATAAATGGGAAGAAGGAAGTTGACGGGTTCCACTCTTTTGTCGCATTGGCAACGACCACTTTTATGGCAATTTTACAAATTGATCAGCAGATACAAATAGATTTGAACGGCTGCTATGCCGCTTCCCTATGATCCTCATGCTTCCCTGAGGCATCTTCATACATGATACTCGACGAGTGCCTTTAAGTATATCGAATATTTATGATATCGAACAAGGAAGTAATTGCAATATGACTGTATAAAGGATGAATGGACGCTAGATGATGTTCAATAATATCTGCAAACCTGAGCAACTTTGGTTAGCAATCTATTGAGGGTCCGATGGTCATGTGGTTGTTTGTTGCCATGACATCGTGCTTAACAATCAAGAAAAAAACCAGCCCATCGCAAGAAGTAAAACTATATAACGAAAGCACTTTTCGTCACATAATATACTATTTATACTCTACAGATAAGAGTTTATGTTGCTCAAAAGAGACGAAGTGAGGTTTTTGCTGAGATCAAGGTACATCGGAGATCAAAGGACCAGTCAAATTGTTGCTATGACGATTCACAGACGCAGGAGTGCTGCGCAGATACGGAAGTGAGGCATGACCTATATACCCTGCTGTCGCTGCAGAGTCTCTCTTGCGCATAAATTGTGTGTATCCTGCGGAGATTGTGAAAAATGCAAGCCAGACATCATACTTTGCTGTCTGGTGGGAAAGAGAAACATCCCTTCTTGAGGACAAAGGGTCAAAGCGGAATCTTTATTCTTGGCGCCAGCGCTTTAGCAAGAAATAAAATGGCCAATCGCATTGGTATACCGGGTTATAGGGGAAAAATTCGGATGATATGAGCAGGCAATAAGCCATGGAAGCTATCGATGGAAACCTTAATAAACTGTTCTTGCATCTCTCAATAATGATGTGTTTTTTTTCCTTCGCTACATATCATCAGAGGTGTATATGATATTAGTCTTGAATTCTGTTAAGTACAAAAATATGCTGATCGCTACCCCGTGTAGTATTGACCCAGCCAATGCTTATTTATTTTTTCCATGTAATGATTCACAGTTAATTATTCGACTACATATGGATTGTCCAGAGCTTGTTTAAACTCTTAAACTCTTCCGGAAGTCATACCTTATAGGTCACACAAAGTGGGCGCGATATTATAAAGGTAGATAGCAAAACTTTTAATAAACAACATGCTCTTTTTTATTTCCTTCACATCTTCTTTTTCCCAGCATGGCATTATCTCTCTTTTCATTAAAGGACAAGGTAGCAGTTATCTCTGGATGCACACGCGGTATTGGTAAAAGTATGGCTCTCGGACTCGCCGAGGCCGGTGCAGGTAAGAGAAATGTGACTCAGCGGCAGACAGTGACGCGACAGAGGGCGTGCATATATGTACCTGACACTTTTTCTCTACCTCCTTTTTATACGATGCGTACTATATAGATGTATGTTTGCTGCAGCGTAATGTGGACGATCACAGCGTGCGTGACGAAATCCAAGCGCTCGGACGACGTGCAGAAATCGTGTATTTAGACGTTGTGGACCAAACGTCTGTGCGGACCGTTATTGATCGCGTCCTGGAGATTTTTCCCACCATTGATATCTTGGTCAACAATGCTGGCATTCAACGTAGATACCCGTAAGTTCAAATTAGATGTTTTCCGTGCTGGAGTGAGAAACGACATCAGTTTGGAACTCATTTCTTGGTATGCAACGAACGACGCAGGGCAGTGGAATTTCCAGAGGAAGAATGGGATACAGTGTTGCAAGCAAACTTGAAAGCTGTGTGGACCATCAGTCAGGCTGCAGGAAAACATATGGTGGCGAAAGGTTCAGGAAAAATCATCACTACTGCTAGTTTAATGACTTTCCAGGTAAAACATATATACACATTCTTGTCCAATGCATCTTGAAGCTTTTCTTCTTTGTAATCTAACACAAAAAGCAAATCCTTAATCAGGGTGGCATCCTGGTTCCTGCATACGCTGCAGCCAAAGGAGCTATTGGAAGTCTTACAAAGGCGCTTTCGAATGAATGGGCTCAGCATGGAGTCAACGTGAATGCCATTGCACCTGGTATGTATGAGAGAAAATACATGCAAATATATATATATATATATATATATATTCAGTGGAAGAAATATTCAATGTAACGGCTGATGGTGGATATAATTTTGTAGGCTATGTCAAGACGGACTTGACAGATGCACTTGTCAATGATCCAGTACGCAGTAAAGAAATCCTCGGCCGCATTCCAGCAAAGCGATGGGGTAATCCGGATGACTTCAAAGGACCTATTGTTTATTTGGCAAGCAGAGCAAGTGATTATGTAAGTGGGGAAATTATGGCCGTAGACGGCGGTTGGCTTGGTAAGTTCAATAATATCCTTAATAATTACGAATTACAAGATACACATTGGCTGACATGCAATTCATCATCTTCAAGGTCGTTGAGCAAAATAAATTGGGGATCCTCACCCAGCAGTGATGTCTTAACAATAATACATGATAGAGAGAGAGAAAGAGAGAGAATTTGGGGATTGTATACAGCGTAGCCGAACCAAGTAGTGCGAATAAAGAAGATAAATATACGTGTATAAAGGGCATTACATTTTTGCAGAAGCAATCATGGAGGTCTAACTTGAGGTTTCGGTGTGAAACGCCGCTTCCATCTTGATTTCTGAGGTTCTGCAGCAGGAGTGGATGCATACGCAAATGCAAGAGGAGGCCGCTGTGAGTTCTGCCCCACTACCGTTGTTGCTGTTGTTGTCGTCTGACCTATCACCCCATTGTCGCTCCGGACCCACTGAAACAGTGGCCTCTTGCGATCGTTTTGATATTCATCCTGCATATCCCTCAGCTGCAGCGACGGGTTTGACAATGTCCCCTGCCGAGAGCATTCCACCTATAGCAATAATGCAAGTTTAATTTTTGATAATCCCTAGTACAGGAGGAGTCTTTAAGCGATAATGACCCCCAATTCATACCTCACTAGCATTAAAGGAATTGACATCTGATTCATAATCTTCTGGAGTAAAGATACATCGAGATGAGGTATCAAAGGCTGTTGTAGCTTGACGCTTTTGTGATCGTTTGTTAAAGGGAGATAGCTTGTTGAACATTTTTCCAACAAGCATGCTCTTGACTCCATGCCGCAGCGGCTGCATATTTATAGAATAGGAAGATGCTCGCTCCATGCCTGAAAAGACACTCAGGGGAACCGATGTTTGACCGTTATCATCATAATCGTCAACTGCTTTGGTGTGCGTAAAAGTAATATCAGGGTGCGCTGCTGCTGCTGCTGCTGCTGCAGCACTCGGGATATCCAGATAGTCGAGTTCATCATCCGCTTTGTGGTTCAGAGTGGCGATATTTGTTGTGGTTTCGCTAACCTGCCTAGTGTACTGGCGTGAGTTTGTCCTTCGAGTATTAGGTCGCCAGGACGATGAAAACCTCCTGCCCGGTTTCATCACACTGGTATCGTCGATTGAGCTGACTGAACTTGCTGTCGATTGCAGGTCTGTTTCCGGACTATGCAAATGGCGCGATAATACACTGCCATTGCTGACTCTTCTTGGAGATATCATGGAGAAGCTCGATGCAGAAGAGCGAATGAAGGGTGCCGATTTCCGTTTCCTCAAATCGACGCTGCTTGCAGAGTTGATTTCCTTTTCCCGTAGATACCACGCCTTGGATGAAAGATAATCTTGCGTGCATACATCGTGGAGTTTGTGATCGACTGCCATTCGTAACGCGTTTTGATGGTTATTTCTCAGCTGAAACGACATTTTTCCAATGACATTTGTAGATGTCGATGTTAGCAACTCGAAGGATCCCGGTCGTTTGCGTGTCAATGCAGCTGCGTTGTCGCAATCGTTTTTCAAGGTTTTAATAAACGAGTCAGAGGCTGTTCTTGATTTCATTGCTTCTTTTCGCGCCGTTGCTGAAGGGTAATCTAAAGTATTTCGCTTCTTAAAAGGCGTTGATCCAGAAAACGTTGAAGCTGCGGCTGTAGGGGTATCCTGTTCGTTCGGCTTACGGTGGTGATCTTCCAGTTGAATGCCGGTAGATAATGACCGTCGAAGAGTTGCCCTTTTTTGTGCAGCGTTTTCGGAGCTGCTGCCACTAACTCTTACATCAAGCACGCTGGTAAATGATCGAGACAATCTCACGCTCTGCCGACTGCTTTGCAACAGCCCAGGAAGGGATGTTGCGATTATCTCTTCAAGTTGCTGCTGGGTTTCATCTGGCTCTGTGTTTGCATTGTCGATGGCTTGTCGGATAGCTTTGATCCAAATCTGCTTTTCCTGCGGACAACTCGCGCTAAAGGCAAAGGCATGCTTCTTACAGCGTACTATAAAGTTCGTTTCTCGTTGACCTATTAGAAAGAACAAGTATATAAGTTTCAGACCCCACCCGAATGTGGTTACACTGTGCGTGTGTGTGTACTGACTGACCTTCTCCAGCATCAGGGATATCCTCCAACTCAGCCAAACGGAGAGGAAACCAATGCTTGGGCTCATATACAGACACCTTCTTTGGACGCACAAGAATCATATATCTGAGGAAAACAAAGCATCCAAGATATCGCGGCTTCGCGATGCTTTGACCGACTGCAGTGTATGTCACCTCCAGCGCACCGCCCAAAAGCAACTGACCGAGTTTCTCCGTGTGCCTCGTGTTCCACCGCCAATCTCCATCTAACCTTTGTAAGAAACGTTGAGTCTTGTCCTGCATTTCAGACTCGTTCTTCCGACGATCGATTTCCTTGACCACGTCCTGCATGAGGTCGAGGGCTTCGGAAAGCATTTCGTTGCTTGCCGCATCTGGTGACGTATGCCGCAATATTTCCTTTAGTAAGAGGGGATATCGACAGATGCGTTGGACTGGCTTGATCAGGTAGTCTTCGAACTGTAGTCGTTTGCTGTTGCTGGTGGGAGCATGTAAGGGCGAATCAATTAAAGCACTTCCAACTGTGGATGAGCCGGGTGTGTTGCTGATGGAGGTGGCGATGCATTCTTTCAAGAAGGTTGCCCATTCTGGTCGTTCGCGATATTCTTCGCAGAGTCTCCAGGCTTCCGAGTGCGCATCGCAGTATCCATTGTACAGCATGAAACCATGACCCTGCTTACAGTTTTAACAAATTCTATCGAAAAAAAATATTGACCGTTCGTATTTTATATACCTTGTTGAGAAAAACATTTGCAATATGGTTTTCGTCGATGTTATCTGCATACAAGGCCTCGATAAATTCTCGATGAAACGCCAAGAGATCGACGGCGTTCCGGATGATTGTTGCTTTGTGCTCCGGAGATATCCAGTCCTGACGACTGAGGGTCTCGAAATAAACCTAAGGGAGAGAGAAAGAAAGAGAGCAGGTGGTTTCTTAGTTTATCATTAAAGCTTTTGATCTGGTCCGATGGAAAAGAGAAATACCTCGACCAAATAGGCCAAGTCATCGACATAATCCCGTTCTGTTTGCAGCAATTCGTCTACAGCGTGCTGTCTTTTCAAAGCCTGTTTGCGCTGAATAGGTATGTAGCTTTCCTCATCGTTATCTGCATCGTGCCGTCTATCTTTGGATGTTGTTTCCAAGGATTCAGTATCGTCAGTGGTAGATAAGACAGAGTGATGCTCGTCAATGCCGCTACATAAGCTGCATTGTCCTCCTCTCTCGAGTGGATGCTGCTGCTCTTGATGTGAGTGGTGATGGTGTTGCTGCTGTTGTTGTCGTTGCTGATGGGCATCACAGGATGGTTCTGGCTGGTAGCATGGATGGATCGTAGTCTCGTAACACAAGGAAGTATGGCAACAAGTGTAATATTCGATGCAACAGCAACAGCAGCAGCAACAACAATGGCAACAAATATGACAGTTAGTGGTGTCAAGCAAAGGACCGGTCCCTGTAGCGGGCCGCATGAGCTATGCAGAGAAAAAGAGAGAGAGATATGCTTGAAAAAAAATCTAATGATATGTCCAGAGCTGGAGCGACAGCCTGAATCACGATCAGCAAGTAGTTGATTGTCCAACGAGGAAAACTGATCGCGCAGACGAACGAGAGTGTTGCAGACAAAAAAGGAATGACTTGAGCTAAGAAGGAAAAGGAGAAGAATAAAAGAAATGCATGTTTCAGTCGTTGGTTGCCTCTGTGTGTGTTGCGAGTCGTCCTCCCGGCTTGAAGGGCATTGAACTCCTCACCCTCCCCTTACCTTTTGTCTCCGTGTTCTCCCCTCATTTCTATCCGGTCCGCCTTTCCGTTAAAAAGAATGCCTTTTTCTTTTTTTTCCTTTTTCTAAAAGTCTTGTACAATTTCATCTTTCCGCGCTTCCAAACGGGATTGTTTTCCCAGAATGCGGGAGCAATGCATAATTGTTTGGCGCCATCTCCGTGTTTGAGTTCTTTTGTGGTGCAAATCCAAACGGTATACATGAAGAACCACGTGTAAAGGTACTCCAAATGAGAACAAAGTGTCTATTATCATTTCCTTTCTCAAAACCGATCTACATTCAGTGCCATTCTTTTTACAGACCTTCAGCAGGCCACATCCAACCGAACGAATCTTCAATCTCTCCCTTTTGGATACCGCGATAATAGTTGAAAATTTGCAAGAATCCTTCACCAATCTCTTCGCCGGAACCAATGTTGATGGTCTTGTCGCCCCTTACAATCTTCTTGACAGGAGTGATAATGGCTAAAGAACAATTTCAAATTTAGAACAAATTTAAAAGGCTTTTCTCGCATAATAGTTACCGGCGGTACCGCAGGCTGCAACTTCTGCGAATTTGCCCTCCTCAATTTCGCTGAAAGCAATAGGTCGTTCTTCAACCTTCCAACCAAGCTTTTCTGCAATATCTTCGAGGGACAGACGGGTTACAGATCGCAAAACGTTTGTTGTGTTAGGGGTAACAAAAGTGCGCTTTCCAGAAGCATCTTTCATGTGAATCATTAATCAGATACATTTGTCGTGCTATTAGCAGTTTAATACTCTTTCGTTACCTGGTGCAGTAAGTGCGACGAAATTTGAGGTTGAGAACTCGTCAACGTATGAACGAGTCTTTGAATCAAGGTGAAGGGTGAGCGGGAAGCCTTGTTTCTTTGCCTTGCTCATTGCAGCAAAGGTAGGAGCATAATTACCTCCCAACTTTGCAGAACCAGTGCCCTTTGGAGCAGCTAAAGGCAGAAAAGACGCTTAGCATACATATATAACAATCAAAAATCCCAATTCTATCCGCTCACTTCTGTCGACATCCTCCACCACCAGTGCATCCACGGGTTTGACACCGCCAGAGTAGAAGCTTCCAACAGGCATTCCAAAAACAACAAACGTGTATTCTGGCGCACCGGACATGCCAATCATCGGACCATTGCCGAAAAGTAAGGGACGAAGGTAGAAGGAACCATCACTCTCGGCGGGTGGTACAAAATCAATGTTCCTTTCAATGGTACGTTTGATGGCCTCCAAAAATAATTCTTGAGGCACTTCAGGCATGAATGCCATGGTAGCGCTGTGTTGCATACGTGCGGCGTTTTCCTGAGGTCTAAAGGCACGTACTTTGCCGTTCTTGTCCTTAAAAGCCTTCAAACCTTCGAAGCACTGAATGGATGAAAAGAAGACCTCAGGGCAACTGTGTAGAAGTTTGGGACGGCTTTCTGGGCGTTACCTGTTGACCGTAGTTCAGACCGGTTGCGCACATGTGCACACGGAGCATTGGATCGGTTTCAATGGTGCCTTCGTCCCAGCCCTTCTCAGGGGTCCAGGTATACTTTGCGTAGCCGTTTGTGTCGAGGTATTGGAAACCAATGTTGCTCCAGTCGAGATTTGCAGCCATGTGGGGAAAGTACACAAGTCAAACGAGCGAGACGCTTAGTGTTCTGTGATCTGTCAAATCTTCAACTACCGTCCAATGACAGCAAATGCCGAATCTTGACTCATTATTGCCGCCGGATGAATAATCAACTTCTGCGTCCGGTCCTTCAGCCCCGCCCTTGCATAAAGTTAAGCTTGCAACTTCATCCATCGAACACATAAGTTCCAATGCATGCCCTTTCACAAGTGCATGGCGGCATTTAAAAGGGCGTAAAATGAGACAAGACATTTTTCGCTGAACGACGAACCTCATCTTATTCCAGAGCGTAATATATAATAGCTTGACAGCGTTTCATCGACCTTACGATAAATGAGACACGTAAATCATAGCAATAGCAGTTTTTGGCAGCAACGAAGGTTTACAGCGTGAAGAGAGAGTTGCCTAGTGACTTGGCAAAAAGACACAAGTTCTCAGGAATGCCAGTTGGCGTCACTTCCAAATTGCAAGTTTCTGGGTTCATGCAGAGCAATACTTTGGACGTGACACATCCATGGTATTTCTGACGAGGATGCTGACTTTTTTACTGCTTCTATAAAAAGTATATCTGATGATTATGGATGAATGTGAAATATGCATAATAAACATGACCTTTGCGTTGGTATGAATGCTGATTGCTTTGATGATGGGCAGCTTGTGATTTAGACAACAGAGTGTTGAACAGTTTTTGAACAGTTTTTGAACAGGTCGACCACAAGGCCAGATATTTTATCTCAAATAGTCCTTTATGGGTGCTCATATAAGGTTTGTTTTGCAAATAGTTGTCTGAAATGCGTGCAAGTCGCGTAGATTAAGCGGGGCGTGTATGGACGAAGGAGCGCCTCTGCTGTGTTCATCAAGTTTCGTAAGTGATGTTCTTATTTTGCAATCATATAGTTCAAGTCGGGAAGCCTCTTACATATCAACCAATAGAAGGAACTATTGGACAATATGACCATTTCTGTTGATTTCACTTATTATCACTACATTGGTAAAAAGGTAAGGATAGAAAAGAAGCATTCCTTAGATCAGGATCACATCATCCAGGACCAAAGTATGCACATGTAACAAGCAGCTTGAATGCAGGGCTCAGTAGCTTGCTATGCATCTGTACATCGGTTGAACTCAAATGTGGATGTTGAAAAATCCTTCTTTTTACAGATGAGCTTACTATAGATATCAAAGACTTTTTTCCTTCTTTTGCAATCATTTTCAAAGAGAAACTGTATTCTCAAATTGGGTGAAATTGCCATTCTTTTAAGTTAAACGAGTGGGATCAATGGTGGGTGACCGAAAGCCCGCGCCTGCATGCAACAACATCAACTGACCGGTGGTAGTGGCAAAGGACCTGAAACAAAGGCCCTGATTTGCTCTGCTCTCCGGTCCTACTTTAGCTTTTTTTCCCTCTCCCTCCTCTTCTTGAAATTCTTTTGATGGGCAAGCACAAGGGCAAATATTCCTTATTTGATAGCTATCTTATGGCTAGCGCCAATGGAGCAACAACAACAACAGCTGATACTGGTGAGATTGCGACAACTTCGTTTGCAATGCTTCCATGCCAACCAGAGAAACCGATTGAATAGCTGATCACGATGCACATGTTGCATTGCCCGACTCAATGGTAATTGCAAATCAAATACCTAATCCTTGAAAGTATACATCGTTTATACCTACCATGGTTATTTTTTTCTTTTAGAGAGCCTCTACGTTGCTGGAACAAATTGGCAAGGAACGCTCATGGACCGACGAACAAATTGACAGCGATCTTGAAGTGTTGGAGAAGAACCGTTTGTACTATGTAAGTATTATTTGGTTTGCCGGCTACATAATTTTTTTAAACATTGACGCTTACATATACCTTTGTTTCCGTTAGGTACGAGACCTTCGTGCTCTTTCAAACCAGAGTTGGAACGTAAGCGCATTGACCACACAGATTGTGTAACTTTATCCATTTGTGTAAGCTCATCATCGTTTCCCCACTTAATATAGACAATTGAATTTCTGCCTCTGGTTCGTGACCTTCTCCGCGATGCAATTGATCCTCAGTGGCAAAATACGACAGGCAAGCTTTCTCTCTCTCTCGATAACTGCAACTACCTAGTAGAAAAAGAACAAGCGACTAAACTTTTACAAGAAGGCTATTCAATCGACACCGAAAAGATGGCTCGCAAAATGGAAAAGAAGATGAAGAAGAAGGAAAAGAAGGAGAAGAAAAAGCAAAAGTATATGGGCGAGCCGGTCGTTCCAGGTCGACCATCTGGTGCAGGAGGACTGACTGGGTTCTTGGACGGCACTGATATCGTTAATCAAGATCCTGAGACGATTCGCAACACGATTCGGAACGGCTCGATAGATGTTGGACAAGTTGAAAAGCCAACAACAGTGGATGCGGAAGGATCGACAAGTAGTAGTCCAAAGAAAACTGTATCATTCATGGACGAGACGACCTTTTACAATGCAAAAGGCGACGGCAAAATGAAAGGAAAATGTGGAAGCAGTAGCAGCAGTAGCTCCTCTTCGTCGTCGTCATCCTCTTCTGAAAGTGATGTGGATGAAAAACCTGTCCAGAATAACACCACAAAAAACCGGCTGTCTTTTCAGGTCGACCCATCAAAGCTGTCAGTAACAATCGCATCCTTGTTCGAACATCAACGATCAAGTCTACGAATGCGATCGGTTCTGTCCACACAAGGGCGTCGACTTAGCAACGTGGGGTCAAGTCTTAGGTGACAATCTAATCTGTACAAAGCACAATTGGACATTCAAACTAGATGGAACTGCTTTCGGTCCTAAAGGTCGCACTGTACATCCTTGCCGTGTCAATGATTGGTGAAAAAGAGCGTATCGTTTGTGTGTATATTTTTTTCTTTCTTTCTTTTGTCCCCTTTCCTTTTATCTATTTCTTTTTCGACTTTGGTACAGGAACTGCGTACAAATCACGTCCTTGTCGATAATATTCTCGCCATGCTAGTATATACCTATAAATATATATAAAAACGCGAAATTCAATAAATGTATCCGTGTGTGCAGTAAACTTAAGTATTTTAATCCCTTATTGTACCTTCGCTGTTTTGTTGGAATGCCCATATCATTCTTCATAGTAAGACTGCTGGTGGTAAATAAACTATCCCAAGTCTACAACAGTCTGGTCAGCATAAAACATGCAACGATACACCTTCAACTTTTCTTCTTTAACTTTCCTCAAACTTGTCAGCGAATTCGTCACAGCCGCGTCCAATTGCTTTGAGAAAGTCGGAGGCTTCCTTGATGTTGCCTTGACGATTCAATTTAGCATAAAACTAATGGCAACGGGGGTTACTGTCGAGACTATTTTTTCTTTACCTCTTGGTGGTGGTATAGAAGGTGCTTTAGCAGCAGCTGTTGTGTGTGCAAATCGTGCTGCTCCACGAAGTGATGTTACTCGCAATGCTTGCCACATTTCTGCTCAAGGACAACGAGAAAAATTACTTGCAGTTTTGCGGTGAAGAAATTTTTAAATGGCCGTGAGCGCAGTGTTCGCTAAGCTTTTTCGCTCTAGCGCAGTCTCCTAGACTGCAAGAAAAAAAACCTTGATAATATCAAGGAAAAACGGGAAAGGCAAGGGGATTGGCAGATGTAGTGGAAGGCAAGGGAAAGGAATGGGGAGGTATGCGTGGAAAGAGGATGAGCCTAATGAGTGGGCGGAATTGCCTGACTCATATGCTGCTTTAAGTGAAGAATGGCAAGAAAGGATAAGGCATTCATATGATGCTTTTTGTACGTTGCGTACGTTGACGAATGCCGATCCGTCTAGGGAGAGATGATGGAGAGGGAATTTTAGCAGACTCCTTTCCGAAGATATCATGCTTGCGAATAGAGTGCAAACAGGTATCTAAAGTTAAGCGAGAGGGTCATATAGACGATATACTCCACAACAAAGAGAAAATTTGTTCGATTCAGTGATTGAGGAGGGACAAACAGCAAAAGAGGCAATCACAGGTATTAGTGTCTGAACCCTCAACACTATATCAAGACATACAATTATGATGAAGACGGCTGCCTGGAATTCGGAGGAAGTCTCGTATTGGACATTCTGGTAAGTTGATTGAAGCTCACTTAATAATTTCTCGTAGATTACATTGGGAGAAATCCGACTGCTATCTTGGTTTCATCTCGGTTATGCAAAGCAGGTATCAATTTCATACTATCGAGCAGCATTCTGAAGATATGCTTAATATGTTCTCTCTGCAGCGCAAATTCTAGATGAAGTAGTGCTTTAGATTATGCTAAAATGTTCTATAAATAGAGTATACATGTGTTAGTTAAGGAAGAGTCGCGATCCAATCTGCATCCATCGTGATGTATTGCATAAAGCTCTCACTTCATAGGATTCAAGCTTGATATTTTGATGGACCAAGTTCCTTCAGCGTTAGATCTACCATGCTCGTAACTGAATTTACTTGTGGGTGCTACAGCGCGTTATGCTTTGAACGCTGAATCTTGTAGCATACAGACAGAAGTAAAGATTCTAGACAACAGGCATGCAATCCCTTAAACGAACCAACGCCCTTCCGCTGAATTCATATCTACAGCGCCTTCTTTTTTTTCCTATAGCGACATCTGCTAAAGTCTATTTACCGTATTGCCAACCAGCAATGACCAGCAAACAGGGAAGGTAAGCTATTACAAACTTTTCAAAAGCAAACGCCGTTGAAAAAGCGACGAGCTATAATGTAGGAGTTGCTATGGGATAAATGTCTGCCGGATCCACGAGTGGTGTTAGGAGGTTACGACGAAAGCGTTTGCGTGTTAACTCCTCCCAAATCCAAGCCAAGCCGAGTCAAAGGGTTAATCAAGGAAGAAGGTCCAGAGAATTGAGTACTGGAGGTTTAATGCGCTGGTCACAGAACACTTGAAGAAAGGCTTCAGTTGCCAAGCCCTATCAATGACGACCACGGAGAAAGTTTCGACCATGGAACCGTTTCCTCTGAGTCCATTTGATCCATTCCACTGTTGGTGATACATTTTGTATTTTTGCTTAGAATTTTTTCTCCTCATCGTTTTGGGCGGCGGCAGAATGTTATCTTTTCTGGACGTTTCGTTTTTTTGGGTTAAATGTATGGGGACAGTTTGACAAGTCAAGAGGTACGCGTGTCGTGATTCACAACAGACGTATTGAGGAGGCTGTGTGTGTAAGAGAGAGGAAGAGAGAGTGAGAAAAGTCATGACAACTGTGGAAACTCCCACCTTGAAGTCGAGGATTTCTCTCTAATTTGGTGGTGTGCTCGATTTGCGAAACGACGATAGCAATTAGAAACAATAACAAAATAACAAAAGAAAGAAAGTTTTTTCCATTTACATCGCTGGGGTGCTATAATTCCTTGTGTCAAAGATACTCTACCATTTTAAACGATCAAATGAACTCACATGACTGTTAAGAACTCAAGTCGTAAAGGTCGATCGTGGGTAAAGAATGAAAAGGGAATAGGGAAAATAAGGGCAAGTAATAAGCTTCTCCCACGTTGTATTCAGAGACAAGACAAAAAACTGCTGCAGCTCGTTTATTTGTTCGCTTAAAAGTGAACTGGTAGGACAAAATCTTGTCCGGGCTCTACCTCCGGTTTAATGTCACAGGGGGAGGAGAAGATCTTTATTGTCATATATGATTCTTTGTTGATCTACCCGCCGTTTTTCCAGCAGCAACTAGTTTCTTTTTTCCTTTGATCGATGCTTCTTTTGTCATTTCAATTTCTTTATTTAGATTCTGGGAAGTGTGGGCTGCAATAGTGGAGGCGGGTTTGCAAGGCTTTTGGTCATAAAAGGAATGTAGCATTGTACTCAACATCATCGTCATCTTATTGCAACGTTACTCAGTGAGAAATGTGTGGGGTATGTAACGTTTCAGAAAAACAAGGGAACAATGCCCCGGGAACATGTCTTGTTAGGCTTTTTAGAAGATCTCGTGCACTTAGATGAGAATGAAAACATAACAGATGAAATTAGCAAAGAAGGCCCGTATTTTCCTAGACCTTTGAACGGTTAATGCATATTATATAAGTGCCACGATCCATGGACCCATGAAATTTAGTAAGGTTGTAAGGTTGAAAACTAAATATTCAATGTCATCATTGTATCTGGACGTCAAAGTTGAGAGTGGGGGCCAGTCCGTGTTCCTGGATTGTCAAGACTATGCGGACCTTGAAGACAATAGGTATATTTCTCACGCAAATAGCCAATATACCAACCGCGTCCCACACTGGCTCCAAGGCCGCTTATCTTAATCTGGAGATAAGATTACAAACTTCGCTGACAAGTGGCGGACTTTGTGAGAATGAAGATTCCTCTTCTTTGTTAACTCACATGCTGTGCCAGGCGCGCACGAATTGTTTTCCCGTCGCGCGGAGTGCCTTCTTTTGGGATTTGATATAAATGAGGGATGGATCTTTTTTTCATATTCTTCCTTCATTACCCTTATCGTTATCTTTCTGAACACAAAAGATTATCAACCATGGCGCGAGCAAATACCCATAACCGGTCTGAAGACTTGGGATTCCCACTGTACATGACATTCTGTGCAGTGTTGGCTGCTATATCCGGTTTCAATGTTGGTTGGCATATCAGTACGTTTATAGTAACCATGCTCCCCACAATCATCACACAAGAATGGAAAACATAACAAACATCACACAAAAAATAATTAATAGGCGTACCCAATATGCCCGAGAGCGTCATTTCTCAATGTTCAAATGGCACGATACCCGTTGGAGCTCTCCCAGCATGTTTACCCATGAGCAGTTATACCTGGTACGACTAAAGAACGGCTTATCCTTTATACGCTGTCATTTCCAAATCCCTTTGCGACATTGACCCTAAAAAACGTTTTTGTGTGTTTTCAATCCATCACTAGGGGCTACACCGTTGGCGCTTTTGCCCTCGGTGGTCTCGTTGGAAGCTTGGCAACCATGTACCTCAATGTATGGTTTGGACGGCGCGACAATATCATGATTTCTTGCGGTTGGATGATTCTCGGCGGTATCTTGTCTGCTTGTGCAATCAACATTGGCATGGTAACATTTAATTTGACATTTGTTTGCATGAAAAATGTTATTTGTGATTCTTATTCTTTTGCTGCCAGTATTCCGTTGGTCGTGCATTCGTTGGTATCGCTTCCGGCATGTTTGGATCGTCCGTCGCAATTTACGTATCAGAAATATCCACTGTCAAGAGTCGCGGCGCACTTGGAAGTCTTTTCGAACTCTTTTTGAACCTCGGCATCTTGTTGACCCAAGTTTGCGGCCTTTACATGAGCTACGTTCCTGTCTGGCGCCTTCTCTGGGCAATCCCCAGTATCATTGCAGCAATCCAGCTCGTCTGTCTCATTTTGTTCACTGTTGAATGCCCTCGACGGCTTTGCGCAAACCAGCAATACGATAAGGCTCGCGCAGCTCTTCAACGACTACGTGGCGGCGCTGATATCGAGAAGGAATTCGATGGTCTCTTGAAAGCTCGCCAGCGTGAAATCGACGAAGGTAGTCGCCGCATGTCCGTCCTCGATATCATTTTTCTCAAAGACAAGCGCGTCACCTGGAATACCGTTATCGTCATGGTCTTGCAAGCTTACAACCAAGTCGGTGGTATCGGTCCCATGTCAGGTAAATAGTGCAGTCTTGCATAAGCTATAACTTTATTGTCCATTTGCTTACATGTTGGGGCCTTCTGCAGTCTACTCTGTTGGTTTCTTGACGACAGTTTTCAACGGTGATAATCAGTTAGCCACCAACATTTCGCTTGCAAACGCTACTGGCAACATTGTCGCCACCTTCATCTCTGTCGTTCTGATGCACAAGGTCGGTCGCAAGGGTTTCATGGCTGTCTCCTTGCTTGGTATGACCATCGCCTCTGTCTTCCTTGTCATTGGTAGCGCTTCTGCAGCAGCTGACCGCCTTGCAGGCTTGGTTATCACAGCTGGTAAGATTGAAACACTGCTCATAAGATATTTCGCCTATCCCACTAACTCTCTTTTTTAGCCATTCTCTTTACATTCACCTACAGTATGGGCTGCGGTGTCATTCCATGGCTCATTGCTCCCGAACTTTTACCTCTTCGCGCCCTTCCTCCCGGCTCAGCTCTTGGCAACGCGTCCAATTGGCTCTTCAACTTTATCATCAACACCATCTGGCCACAAATGAACAACAACCTTGGCGACTATAGTTTCTGTGTCTTTGCAGCCATCAACTTTGTTGGCTTCCTCTTTGTCATTTTCTGCATGCCCGAAACAACCGGCAAGAGCCTTGACGACCATTCCAAGAAGGAGGAGAAGAACAAGGATGACAAGAACGACCTTGACGCTGAAGAACAAGATATTTCAGGAACGAGCGGGTCCTGTTCCAAGTTGTCTTCAGATGATAATAAATCCCACAATGTCCAGTATGTGGAGACCGCCCATTAAAGTGCTGTGAATATGAAGGAAAGAAAGAAAAAAGAAAGAAAGGTCGTCCAGGTTCTACAAAGGTCTACAACCATTCATATTCCCCTTATCAACCTACCACCTCCAAACCCCTCCTTCCCCGTCATTCTACCTCTCTTCCATATATATTCCATCATTCTGCTCCCTGCATCTCTATCTCTGTCTATGTACCTTCTTTTTTTGTTGTACAGTAGTATTATTATTGATAGCAGAATAAGTAACTTTCACTATCTATAGCTTCTTTTTATATGTGAGTTACTTATTATCATTATAAAGATTGATCCTTTCTTTTTCTGCAGTGTACAAAATTGTTGCTTTACAAAACACGAATTGTTTACACGGAGCTTAATTTCGCATGCTTTATTACTATTGATCCATATATCTGTTATTGCTTTTTATCCAACGATGGCTGTTCCCTTGACCGCTTGGTTGCCTTGATGATCAGCAACCCAAAGTTCATATTGATCCTGATGCTCGGAGCTAGCTTTGCCTTGCACTTTAAGCGGCTCATTGACTACAAGTGGCGATCGGCATCGATACTTGAACGATTTTATAACCTTGTCAAACTTTTTTTCCTTCAAATGTTCATTGAGCTGATTAACCATCAACATGAAAGACATTGGTCCATGAACAAGACATCCTAGTACACAAAACTCACTCATTTAGAATTACCATATCTTTCTTTAAGAAATGTTTTCCCCATCTCCACTGCTTTGTATACATACCTCTGTGATGTTCAATGTTGGTTGCGTACAAATGATCATAGTGGATAAGATGTGAGTTGAAGGTAAGCGCCGAAAAACGGAATAACAGGATGGGACTCGGCACTAACTCGAGCGAAAAATCAGCTTGAGGCAATTCTGGTGCCGCTGCTGCTGCTGGTGGTTGTGATGACGATGGTGGAGACACCGCTGTTGCTGCTGCTGCTGCTGCTGCTAAATGTAATATTGATATTGATCATCATCATTATCATTAGATGGGCAAAAAGAATGAAGCTTATTTCAGTAGTGTGGGAATCAGCTGACTTGTACCTTTAGCCTGCGTGGGTGACTTTTCCTTTATTGGCGATGCTCCTTCGACATACACCCAGCATCGAGATTCAGTCATGGCCCATCCTTTTGCATTGCTGATATGCTTATCTACCCAGATGAATACAGAATCACCTCGTCGTCCAGCAGGTCGAAACTGGACATCGCGCAAAGAGGATTCCATCTGAGCCACATCGCCCACTCGGAGCGGGTTGTCTGGGTTCCACTTTAGCTCACCACCGGCCCACATGCGATGATTAAAAGGCGAAGGAGGTTTCCATTCTTGCTCATATCCATCCGAAGACAGATCTTCTTCTAGCACGCGCGGTGGGAAATAAGCTAGATGCCAAGCTGGAGGAAGTTCGGTTCCCATGTCGGGCAAGCGTGCACCGCTGTAAACTGGATGGTTCATCGTGTTGCCCATCAGATTGAACTGGGAAGGCGCAATAAGGTCTTGTTCGATGATCTTCTTGTTCCTAAATGCATCAAACCATTGCTCCACAAGTCTGCCCTTTTCATCCGTGGTGTAATAGCGTGCAGTCCTAACTCTAGTCAAAGGGAGGAGAACCAACGAGCGAGCGCAGCAGGTACTAGTCGTAGTTCTGAATAGTAACGGTAATGGCATAATCAAAAGTAAGAAGTAAGGAAGGGACGGGAAACTTTAGTTTCGTGGAAGCCAAAATGAAGCGAGGGCGTGGGATATGTGTTTTTCCGGTGACACAGAATGCATCATCCCTTAGCCTTCATGCGCTTCATCAAGATAATGCTCTTCTACATGTTTTGTGTAGATCCAAGTCTTTTCAAAGTTGCCCTGGAAAGGTATGGTTAATATGCTGAGCACAGTTTGACTAATAGGTATATCTGCATGGAAAACGCGTAAAACGCCGAAAAGGAAAATACAAAAACCAGAGGATACTTTAGAAGAAGCTGCATAAGAACAGAGAGAACACGGGGCAATCTTTTTTTGACACATTAGGGATAATCCTACTGCAGAGATATCCAGCGACGAAAATTTTGTTTACGTGAATGTGCTTTGGTTGAGCCCATGCCCTTGTCGGAAAGTTGGGATGGAGTCGTATGTGTGTTTCGATGATTTTCGTCGAATGACATTTTTGCTGCATTGATATATCGTCATGGTGAAGGGTGTTGGGTTTGAATTATAAAGTCCACAAATAAAAGCTCTCCCAGCGTCTCCATGCCGTTTCCCTTTATCACATACACACATTAACCATGAGTCACTGGCAATACGACACTGTTATCGGCGCTGAAGAACCCAAGCTTGACAAATTGGGGAACACTCCACCTGTCGAAATTGAAAAGAAGGATGAAGACCACAAACCTACACGACGTGAACTTCGCGAAGAAGAACGAAAGAAGAAATATGGGGTTGCAGGTAACCATCGTTAAAAGCCCCTGTTCCACAACTTTGGTATTTCTCTAACACAAGGGTATATTGAAGTGTCTCCCCCTGACCGAAAGCGAGGACACGATATTGGTGCCAACGAACCTCCTGCTGCTGACAAGTGGGAAAATGACGAAAAGAACAATCCAGTCTTTATTCCTGAACGTGCAAAGCACGCACCAATTGATCACAGTCTCGGAGGTGGAACCCGTCAGCTTGATGGACGACGACAGTACGATCGCCGTAGTGGAACCGGTTACAGCGATAATGAAAAGAAGGTCAGCCAAGGTTGGGGCCACTTGACAGAAGCAGAAGTGCAAGCGTAAGTATATATCCTTATAAAGTTTGGTCGATGGATATGTATTCGTTTCTAGGACTAAAAATTCGTTATGTGCTTTTATGCAGTGCATTAGATCGCATGGATCCCCGAGATCCAGCTGCTGCCGATGGTCCTCACAGAGCTGGCGATGAAACTCCTGAAGACAACAGTGATTTGAAGACCTTGGATGAATATAAGGCTTCTGTCAAGCAGCATCGATTGCCAGAGAAATGGGGTCCTAAGGAACCTCGCGCTCCCATCACTGACATTCCTCAAAATGCTATTCCTATCCATGGCGGACATGAAGATGTGGCCGGCCGATAATTTCTTCTTATTACTTGCTTTTTCTTTTCGTATCGCGTGTATAAACAGACTGTAGAAACATTTTGCTTTTGTAAAAATGAAAACAAACAAGAATGAACTTTTTCTCTCACTTTTCGTATCTTGCGAACGAGAATTGATCAGTGGTGGTTGGCACCGACTTTGGATTGTAATCAGTCTAATCAGTAACAGCCTGCTATGTTAACATACTTCTATATGAAGATGCAAATGTGTGGCATCCATATATTGGCGACTAAACGGCCGACAAAGGTACACAAGGCGCTCAAATGCAAGATTGTCTAGGGCTACACAGTGAACGCTGCTTACGTATCTCGACGAAGCTTTGACATGATGTCGAGGTAACCTTTTGCGACGATACAGTGAGGAGCACAGCTGAATGTTTACACAGAAGCTTCTTGGGTGTAATGCCAACATTACATCCCCAATCCAGTAGCCATATACATAGATCCTTCTGTCACTTGTCCAGCTGTAAATAGCCATCTGCCATCAAGTGAAAGACAAAGTGAGCTGACTGTATGCGAACGGAGAGCATCTCGCACCATCGTGGAATCACTACGCAGTCGTTTTGAAACGATTATTTGTCGACTCTTGCGTTGCTCAAGAAAGCCAAAAGGTCAAAAATGCCAAGTCGTATGCTAGTATTATGATGCTGCCATGTACACACCTTATTATAAGATCGTATCGTGCAACCCCATGATAAGTAACAGCAGCAGAGGTAGGATGAAGATAATTATCAAGATAAAAACATACTATATTTGCCAAAAGAGAGACAAGAAATACTATCATATGAGTAGTTCCTGCATAATGAAGAAGGAGTTCAAAAAAAAGGCCTAAGGTGCAAGGAGATCATCAGTTCACGGGCCGTTCGGCATAGCCGATGGTAGGAAGGCTGGGTGCAAAGATGTAAAGTCGAAAGTAAAAGTGGCTGAGTTTCTGAATAAGCAGAATTGTTTCTAGTGCAGCTCTTATTGTGGATTCTAATAGATGAACAATTGAAAACTTCAAACATCCTCGCTTCCTTGATAAGCACAATTTTGAGACAAGTTCGAGTACATACACTCTGAATGAGTCTCATATTTGTTAAATGTAGCGTATCGAACTTCTCAGACGTCAAGTTGTCCTACATATCATATTATTCCGCTTTAAGCTGTATATGTACTGTACTCCATCGTTTCCATGTCGACAATAACCAACTTCACGTGTACTCAGTGTCGCATAACAACGAAAACAGAAAGTGCTCTTAGAAATCACAAAAGCAGATTGCATACTCTAGAAGTGACAGTTGAAGTGAATGGAGGTAAGCAATGCTAGTAGCCTGTATCTGCAAAGGGTTCTCACGTAAGCTTTTGCATTTGTCCAGTTGAACAAGTTGTAATGCGCAATGATAGCGGCAAGTTTTCCTGTCCAGTGTGCAGTAAAAGCATCGCTTACACAGATTCATTCAAAACGCATTTGCAGCGACACGAAGAAGCAAACCAGCCATCCGATGACAATCATATCACAAGCGATAGCAGCACGAGCGATGGCGAAACCGAAGCAACTGTAGCAACTCTTAGCTCTCAGGTCCAACTGACGCCAACAGCACGTCCGACAAAGAAACCGCGAGAGCAGCGTGAATATTCATCAGCCTTGCTGTCTGCGATGGATGCACTGGATTTGCCAAAAGAAGAGCAGCATAAGAAACTTCTAGCGGCCGAATTGTTTGATTTGGAACCCATTGCTTACTTTGATCACCATAGCAACGAGCACAATTTCCTGGGAACCTCCCAAACCATTGCAGGCTTACTGTCGTCTGTAGAAGACGATCAGACAGCGCGCTTTCGTGCAGTTGTCCCTATGAAGCGATCTCGTTCAGGTGAAGACAGCTCTGTTGACCAGCCACCAGTGCTATACCATATGATTGCCACGAGTCAGTGGAAGAGAGCTCTTGCTGGACATGCATTTGTTGAGCTGGATAATCACGTTGCACAGCTTATGAATATGGATTGGACGCGAAGACCCTGGCTTCGATATTTCTGTGCGAGGGTTATGGAGGATATGCTTTTCATCAATGATGATAAAGCTCTACTGGTGAATTGCGCTGAAGTCTACTGCCGGCTACCAAGCATAGATGCTCACCATGAGCCACTTGCAGAAAAACGCAACCAATCTCTTCAAAGCTCACTTCCGCATTGTGATACGAGATATCCGAACGTTGAGCTGACTATCCTAAAAAACACCGACAACAGCGAGAAGCTAGTGCTAGGGACAAAGTCGATCAACTATTTGATAACATCATCAATACGTATCGACATTGATCAAATTCCAGTTGTTGGTCCATCAAGCTTAAATGGGTTTACCGTGAGCAAAGCAACACAGATTTTTCTCCCAAAAGCAAATGTCGATGAACTATGCAGCTGGGTAACGCAGCAATCTCCTCAGACGCCGTTGTCACACCAAAAATTGTATCCCTTTCATGATCATGCGCAACTTCGCCAATTACGATCAAAATTTCATCGACAGTCCACTTATACCTGCAGTCGATCGTGTTCAAAGCATACGAACGATATAAGAACAAGACCAGCAACAATCTGGACGCTTGCGGACTGCACGTGTCGTTCTGCAAAGGAAATGTCTGACGGCAAAATTGCGTCGATGCTGTTCAAAGAAATTGCTGTGGCCGTCTGGGACAAGGGCGATAAGGCGTTGCTGACAGAAAAAATTGTAGGCGAGCTGAAACTCCAGTGTTCTGAGAAAGGGAAGGTTCGCAAAGACCTTGAGGCCATTGAGACCTTGTTTCTTGAAACATCTGCAGTCAGCATAATTGGAAACCAAATATTGAACAAACATTTGGTTGTACTGGCGAACCGTTTGTCACCTTACATTAACAAAGCCAATGAACATGTCGCTCTTGCGGTTTACCAGAGATATAAGGATATCAAATGATTATAAAGATAACCCTCCACCTGTTGTCAATTCTCACTTCTGACTGTTGTTTTTCACACTGCCTGCACCGTCAGGGGAGTTTTGCACCGTCGATGGTGCACTCGTTTTCCACACTGCTGTGCCCTTGGCACGCAAATGGGACAGTTGACGAAGAGGA
Source organism: Rhizomucor miehei CAU432 (assembly GCA_000611695.1). NCBI lineage: Eukaryota > Fungi > Mucoromycota > Mucoromycetes > Mucorales > Lichtheimiaceae > Rhizomucor > Rhizomucor miehei. The sequence continues at coordinate 33,745 of KK100025.1, forward strand.
GACCGCAGATATGGTATTGACTCTCTGAGCCGCGCTTTATTTTCAGTGATACAAATAAAATTTTTCTTAGTCCACTTCTATGATTTCTTTCCAAGAAAGAGTGGTGCTTGGGTTGGGTGTTTGTCTTCACTGCAATGACACTTCTCATGCCAATGAACGTGACAATGAACGTGATGTTTTGGACTATAAAGACAATGACGAGATTATGGACGAATTCATGCCAGAGTTTAAAGACATCAACGAGGAATCAATGACCATTGCTTCGTTTCTGTTTGCAGACCAGAAGCAGACTGATGAAGACGGCGAAGGCGAAGGCAGAAGCTACCTTTCTGAAGAAACGACTATGGATATTGACGATATTACAAAAGAAAAAAAAGAATTCCTTTATGCCGAAGGATTCTGATGAACAGAAAAAACGCGGAGAATATGTCAAACACAGTGATGGTGTAATAGAATGTTTCATTAATAGCATCATTGATGGAGGTCTTTCAGTGCCAAAAGCTGCTAAAAGATTCGGTATCGCGCGTTCAACTGCATATCGTATACATAAAGAATATAAAGACAATGCATCTTCGATGACTAATTCGGGAGACTCAAAGAAGCAGAACAATCGGAAAGGGCCTAAACTGAGACTACCTGAAATGCATACAGCTTATATTACGCAGTACGTCGACGAAAAGCCTACCGCAACTTTGAAAGATATTACTGATGATCTTTGTGGAGCATTTGAAGGACTCAAAGTTTCTGTGTCTGCAGTTCACCGATATATGAGTGAAAAATGCAACCTCTCCTCGAAGTGGGTGGAGAAATTACCGGCAAAGCGCAACTCTGAGAAAGTCATTAAAGCAAGAAAAGAGAAAGTACAGAGTTGGATGAATAACGACGTTGACTTTGCAACGAACTGCGTTTCTGTCGATGAGTCTGGATTCAACCTGCACATCGCAAGGTATAGAGCTTGTGAAATATTAGTAATAAAACGGGATAGAGAGATACTTTGAGACTCTTGGCAGAGGTTTATTCAAAAGTAAAAGTGCTTCTGATTACGAATGTCTACCAGTAGTATTGCATGGTGGAGTGACATACTTACTACATCAAAAGTATTTTCAAATATGTGAACGTTGTTGTGCTTTCATTTCGATCCTGACGGACAAGCTCATACGTTGGAGAAGACGATAAACGTGGCTAGTAACGGTCGACGCCTTCAAGACTGCAATTGCTTCTTTGCAGGGTGTATCGAGACATTACATTCAATAACCGGGTCAGGTATTATTGTAAGCAACTCTACTGTGCCAGACAGCCGGGAAAGACGACAATGACGACAGAGACGCTGTAGGTCCTTACACCGCCTTTATAAAATCAATCCATATAAATTAATAAATTGCCTCGCTTCTGCAGAGGCTAGTATGAACTCTCCAAGGAAAACCTGACACAAAAATTTTTCCAATTGTTTGTACAGCAATAGAAACAAAGCTTTGATACGCGTTTGTCAACTTTTTTCTTGGCGGCACAGTCGACCTCTGAGAAATTGGATCCCAGACAGCGATAGGAGCGATGCAATAGACCTGTAACACTTCGTCCAAGCCTCTTCTTCGAAGGCTTATCCACTCTCAAAGTTATACTAGCAACTCCGTGCCTTGAGCGGGACGAAAAGCTGCATAATATGGCCCGCGTGTATTGTTATGCCTCGTCAAACCGCAAGCACAACCAGTCAG
>KK100025.1:36064-48289 GCA_000611695.1 Rhizomucor miehei CAU432
AAGACAAAAAAGGCAAGAGGCCCGAAAGTGCAACCAATGAATTGATGGAACCTGCGTTGCAGTTACTGGGTCTTGCACAGGGAGGCGGCAACGATCGACCTGCATCGGAAACAGCAGCAGCAGCAGCAACTGCAGAAGGAACATCGAAGGAGAATATCGAATCTGGTGCAGCTGCTTCTAATGTTTCGGATGGATCACAAGCTGAAGAAAACAAACCTGGACAATGGACAGCTGAAGAGGACGAACTGCTCGTGGAAGGCATTAAGCGATTCGGTTACGGTAGATGGGAGGAAATTGAAAGCATCGTTCCCGGTCGAACAAGCAAACAATTGAAGCAGCGATGGGATCAGGCTTTGGCTTCAAAGTATGTCGACAGCGAATGGCTGCAGAGCAAGATAAAAAGCGAGGAAGAAGAACAAGTAGCACCAAAAAAGAACGAAGTCGATTGGAATGAAATTGCACAAAAATTAACAGAAAAAGCACGAGAAGGCAGCAATGGCACAGAAATGTCATTCGAAGCACTGTTATCGCAAGCTCTTTTGGAGACGACGCCTGGCACAGGTTCTTCGGAACAACATCGACAGCTTAGTTTGACGGATGCTGCTCTACTTTTATATGCACATCAATTGGCTCAACAACAACAGCAGCAACAACAAGCAGCAGCTGCGGCTACTCAACAAGTAACATCAGGACAAGCGGATCCGACGGCAAACGATGCATCCTCATCCTTATCCTACTTACTTCCGAATGCCTTCTCGGGTAACGAGCAAGCCGTTGTCTTGGCAGCAGCAGCAGCTGTAGCCGCCATGGCGGGCTCCAACAATAACGGCACCGCTAACGCAGCAGCAACAGCAGCAGGAGCTAGCCGCCAAAGAACAACACAAGGTCGATATCCTTCTGCGCCTCGAAAACGGCGGCGGTCTGATCCTGCATTGGCAGATACCCAGTCAGCAGCCATGTCCATCTACGCATCCTCTGCTCCTATCACCACCAAAATCGATGACCAAATCCAAACCGTCTATCCTTGTCTATTCCCCGGCTGCGGCAAAACATTTGCAAGACTTTACAATCTCAAAAGCCATTCGCGAACACACACCGATGACAGGCCCTTCGTTTGCTCATTCTGCCAAGCCGCCTTTGCACGAAACCACGATTTGAAGCGTCATTCAAAGATCCATGGCCAAGAAAAACCGTACCAATGTCAAGGCTGCAACAAATACTTTTCAAGGTAAAAATGGAGCGAAACTTCTTTTTATCTGTCATGCTCGATTCACTAACCATTTCTCTTCTTCTTTTTAAATTTCTAGATTGGATGCACTTAAAAGACACAAAAAGAATCAGCGAAACAAACCTGCTTGTATGTTATGATTTTCCCTACCTCCTCCCTTTGCGTTTTACTTTTTCTCCTTTGCAAATATAAATAGCCCTTTGCGTTTTGTTTTATCCTCGAAAAAAAAACTGTCTGCATACTTTCTGCTATTTTTACAGCTATAGGAGAAAAGAAAATTCGAATTGGAATTGGAATTAAAAGCAATTATCGGTTTTTTTTTTGCGAGAAGAAGTTGAGATATCGACGTTCAATTCATCTTGACATCGCTGAGAATTCGGCACTTGGAATCGCATGAGTGCTTCGTACTAATAAAAGTATGATCCTGCTTGATACGGATTGGGGTCAATAATTCAAGTAGGACAAGAGTAATCGTCCCAGTTGTCAAGCCGCCAAAGCACACGGTGCCTGAAGATTTGTTACTACGTGATGCATTGCTTTTGAGTGACCCACCATGTATAATGTAATAATTAATGGGAATATGTTTACAATACGATTCATGCTTCATGTTCTGCCTAGACCTTGTACAAAAGTATCATCGATCTTTTGCTTGACAAAAAATTGCCTCAAAAAAAAATACGACGGAAACGGTAAGATCAGTGGCACCACAGGTATCAAATCGGTATCGGGAAATCTAGCTTTCAATCAAGCATGTCAAGGTTCCTGATCGCGCCCCAAGATGACACAGACCTCAATTTACACACATGCCCTGTTTGTTTGCTCGATTATCTATATAGATCCTTTGTAAAAATGTATAACCGGGTCCCTTAAAACATTGGATTAGCGCTTTCGCGAAAGTTTAAACCCGAGAAGGACCTATCAATATATATATATATATATATAAACAAACTTTTGACACTTGCTTGCTCTTTAATTACTCTATCTCAAGGGACTCTGCAGTAAGACCTCTCGTTCGTTTCCTTACTAAATGAAGTTCGATATCCTTTTTGCCTTGGTTACTTTCGCCAGCAGTGCTTTTGCTGCTCCTCAGAAGCGCAGGGGCCAAAACTTTGATCGTGTCGTTACTATCGTCATGGAAAACCAAAACTATGAAACTATTGCAGCCGACCCTTACTTCTCCAGCATCGCTGAAAAGCACAACGGTATGTACATTTATTAACCGAAACCAGCAATGGCTTCTTCCTCCGCAACTGACCGCTGTACCATTTTATTAGGCATTGTTTTGACCAATTACAGAGCCAACACTCATCCTTCCCAACCCAACTATGCAAGCATCTTTTATAATTTGTTTGTCTGTTATTATATGCTTATACGATTTGTCTAATGGAGTTGTACACTGTCATATTTTAAAGATTGCCATGGTTAGCGGTTCTTACGATGGATGCACTACCGACAACAACTGCGACTTGGACAGCAAGACCGCTGCCGACCTTTTGGAAGCCAGGGACTCACCTGGAAGAATTACGCCGAGGCCTACACTAGTGATGGCAACCTTGCTGCTCGCCTTGGCACTTATGCACGGAAACACGTTCCTTTCATGTCGTTCACTGGCATTACTAGCAACTCTACCCGTTGCGCCAACATTGTCGATGCTACCCAGCTCGATGCCGATATTGCCAACAACCAGGTCCCTGACTATGTTTTCTTCATGCCTGATGTGAGTAGTACTAATGGGATCTATAATTGTTTTACAATAGGCAATGAAACTCATTCAGCAATAAATATTCCCTGTTTATGCTGTGCTAGATGAACGATGATGATCACGGTAGGTGCAAATGATTAAACCTGTGGTACAAAAAAGAATACAGAGAGTTTCTCACGGATGCAGTTCCTCCAACTGGCTCAAGGGATGGCTGGAACCACGTATGAACCAGACCGCTTTTACCAAGAACACTCTTTTCATTCTCACCTGGGATGAAGCTCTCACAATCTCTCCCACTAACCAAATTTACACTGTTATTTTTGGTGATGTGATTGAAGCTGAAGGATCCAACCGCAGTGACGACACTCCTTACAACTACTACTTTCTTCTTCGCTCCATTGAAGACAACATAAGTTATTCAATTGAATTGCTAATTTCTTGAAGGAGCTTCCATACTTATTCTATCTTATTAGTGGGGTCTTGGTACCCTCAGCCGCAACGATTCTATTGTTGAGCATACCTTCAAATACAGAGCGTAAAACATACACTTTGTAAACACGTTTTCTCGCCACATCCTGTACAAGCTCCGTGGCAAACACGAGAGTGCTCGAAACGCGTTTGCGCGAACTCCGACAGAGTCTGCGACTTCAGGGCAAACAGGTGCAGTTGAACAAGAGTAAGTTTGTCCTTTCTTTCCTGCAGACATCTGGTCCCTTTGACGACCATTCTACTTTTCCCCTCTTGTACTTATTTTTTAAAGACCTTCGGCCGCTTTGACCGACCCTTTGTACATAAACTCAAGGCAGCTAAACATAATTACCTCTAATCTCGACAAAGCCCCCAACCTCATTACAAAATGGATGGCAGCGGCGATCAGGAAGACTTCAAGTCTCTCCCAGTCGCTGACAGATTGCAGCACAAGGTGAATAAAAAAAGAAAAGAGTGACAAAACCTAGCAAGGGGAGACAGACGTACACTGACGTAAAAAAATACGGACAGCTTTGGAAAGCGCGTGTGTCTGCATATGAAGAACTGACGAGCCTGTTTCGAAAAACGGATAACGATTCCGATTTTTACACATACGAAGGATATCTTAAAAATATCGCTATGGATGCCAACGCCGTCGCTCAGGAGGCCGGTCTAACTGCTATCTATGAATATGTAAATAATGCACCTAATGCAGCAAGGTGAGAGAGAGAGATAAGAGAACTCCTGGTTACCTTCACTCTATCCAGCAATTCGCTTATTGTTGATTTATATCTTATAAAGCACACGCGAGAATGTGGTGCCTGCCTTGGTGGAGAAATGCCTGGGAGCTATGAAAGCGGGTACTAAGCAAAAGGCAACGGATATTATATTGCTATACGCTGAAGTGGACACTCCTGATCCTGTGGTGGTATGATATCTGGCAGGAGTATATTAAACCCTCTTTTGATATAACCAAATATTACAGGAACTCGTCATACCCGGCCTGAGTGCAAAGCAGCCCAAAGTTGTTACGCAAACAACCGCTGTCTTGAAAGAATTAGTGAGGTAGTAAATGCATGATGTTATGACCATGGAAACATGACTTACTGACAATGTGAAACAACGAAGAAACTTTGGTACCAAACATGTCAGCCCGAAACCTCTTCTGAAAATGATACCCAAACTATTCGGTCACACTGACAAGAATGTCCGAGCAGAGGTTCGTTTGTTGCAATTGGACTGAAATCGTGCAATTGAAAACTTATTGTCCTTTTACACAGGCCTCAGCATTGACAATCGAACTCTATCGATGGCTCGGCCCAGCTATCCAACCATCCCTCTCCGATTTGAAACCTGTACAGGTCAAGGACCTCGAAGAGGCCTTTTCAAAACTCCCTCCCGGCAAACCAACTCCAGAGAGATTATTACGATCTGAACAGGCAGTTGCCGCCGAGGCTGCAGCAAATGAGGTGGAAATAGGTTCGTAGGATCTCTGTAACAAGAACATTGCATATAAAGTACTCATGTTCAATTATCAACAGATGATGCACAGAACGACGAAGATGGCGGTGGCGGCGAACCGATGGATGCAGAGCCGATCGATCCGTACGATCTAGCAGATCCAGTTGATATCACGGCGAAACTTCCCGGAAACTTTTTCGAGCTATTGGCATCGAAGAAATGGCAAGAGAGAAGAGAGGCTCTCGATGCCTTGGTCGAAGCTGCAAAGACTCCACGCATTGCAGATAAAGATTACACTGAATTAATGGGTGCTTTGGCAAAGGTACAGATCAGCATGCAAAGGTTAGCATTTTCGCCTACTGATCGTTTAATTTTGTTTTACCACTTAGCGTATAAATGATACCAATATCTTGTTGGTTGGTACAGCCGCAAACTGTATAGAGTTAATTGCCCAGGGATTACGGCAAGATTTTGGCAAATACAAAAGCATAGTAAGTGGAGGGGAAAAGATCCTTTTTGTTTATGGGCAGAGATTAAGAGTTGCTCGAAACAAGGTTGCTATGCCAATGATCGAAAGGCTGAAGGAACGAAAACCAGCAATTCTTGAGCAATTATCCAATGGTCTAAACGCCGTCTTTGCTTCGGTGCCGTTCACGGATATTTTCGAAGATATCAGCGTGGGTGTCAATCACAAGAACCCACAAGTCCGTGGACAGATCGTCAAATTGCTTTCTCGCAGACTTAAAGAAATCAAAGTTGCGCCCAGCAAGAGCGAATACAAGGCGCTTTCGGAAATGATGCTGAAAACACTTGATGATGCCGATGGAAATACCCGTGAAGCGGGTGCAGAAGGATTGGGAACCCTCATGAAAGTGGTGGGCGAAAAGGCCCTGTCGCCGTACCTCGAAGGATTGGATGATATCAAGATGGGAAAAATCAAGGAAGCGTGTGAAAAGGCAGAGGTGAAAGCAAAGGCTGCGCCAGTGAAAAAGCCTGCTCCTCCACCAGCGAAAAAGGTACGTAAAATACTTAAGAGTTTATTTATTGAGACGGATCAGGCTGACCAGGATTGCAGCCTGCAGCTCCCAAGCCTGCCGCAAAGAAACCACCACAGCCACCGCCACCACAACCAGACGCTGTGGATGAAGACATGGCACCCGCTCCCTCTCTCAGTCCTCCAAAACGTAAGCCTGTTGCAAAGCTAGCGGGTGGAAGCGCAAAGAAACCGACTTTATCCTCATCTCGTCCAAAACCTGCTGCCGCTGCTGGCTCGTCGGCTGCGGGAGGAGCCCCCAAAAAGGCAGCCAAATTACCACCACCTAGTGGCCCAGAAGAAGTGCGCTACAAATTTTCTGCGGAAGATGCCGAGGCGCGAGTTACTGAAGTTATCTCAGAGAACATTTGGAACGATTTCGCCCAGAGTCAATGGAAAGTCCGTTTGGCAGCTATGGATTCGCTCTACCAGCATTTCGATAGCATGGATCCAATCGATACAGAGCCAGAACTCGTCTTTCGCGCTCTTTCCAAGAAGCCTGGCTGGAAAGAAATGAACTTTCAGGTCATGGGCAAATTGTTCGCCGTCATGCAGCTCTTGGCCACAAAGTGCCCCAACTTTTCAAAATCTTGCGTGGCGATTGGAAACCAAGGTAAGCTTCCAGTTATGCTAAATGAATGCATTGAAAAAATTCACAATGCCTTTCAGTGTTGGTTGAAAAACTTGGTGACATCAAACTCAAGAAGCTCGCAGCCGAATGCTTGACAGTATTTGCCGAAAAGACTTCCTTGCAGTTCGTCTTTTCGTTGTCATATCCAGTGCTCCGAAGTGCAAAGTCACCCAAAGTGCTGGCAGATTCGTTGACGTGGATGCACTCCATGTTGATGGATTTCGGCATAGCTGGTCTTCAAGTGCGCGACCTTATTGATCTCTTGAAGTTTGCATTGTCCAACACCAATGCTTCTGTGCGCACAAGTGCCGTCACTGTCCTAGGTGCATTGCGCATGTATATTGGCCCAGGTATGAAATGCTATTTTATCGTGATAGAATAAGGTTACTCACGTGCTCTGCTTTTAAAATATTCAGAGGTCAAGTCATTCGTGCAGGACGTTTCACCAGCATTGATGGCAAACATTGAAGCCGAATTTGACAGGGTAGCACAAATGGAGCCCCCACAACCTACAAAGGCACCGGTAAGATACTAGCTTGACTGGTTTGCAACGACAAAGTTATTCACCTGGGACATTTCTCCTTAGGCTGTCTCGTCAGCATCTGATGCAGTCGAATCTCTCTTTCCGCGTGTCGATATTTCTGGACAATTGGCCAAGGTTGCTGGAGAGTGCAATGATTCCAACTGGAAAGTTCGTAAAGAAGGTCTTGATAAAGTTATCGCCATTATTGAGGGCGCAAACAAGAGAATCAAGCCAAATCTGGGTATGTGCTTTATCTGGAAATGTCGAGTGTGCTCTTCAATGCTTATTCATGGAATCAAAAACAATAGGCGAGTTCCCTGGCGTGTTGAAGCAACGATTGAATGACAGCAACAAGAACCTTCAAATACAAGCATTAGATATAGCCGGTCAGCTTGCTGCTGCAATGGGCAAACCGTTTGAAAAATACTTGAAGCCATTGACAGGACCGGTCACCGGAGCACTGGGCGACAACAAGGCCAATGTGCGAGCTGCTGGTGTCTCCACATTGGAGCACTTCCGCAAGGAATGCGGTCTAGATGGAATGATTCCGTCCTTTGGTGCAAGCTTAGCTGCTGATGCTCCTACCTTGCGCAAGGAGCTACTTGCTTGGCTTGCAGAGAATCTCAAGGAAGACTCTAATGATGCGTCGCTTGATCTGTCACCATTGGTGTCTCCATTATTATCTTGCTTGCAGGATAGAAATGCAGAGGTGCGAAAGTCAGCACAAGCGTGCTTACCAGTTGTTATTGCCAGTGTTGGATACGATACTGTTGTGAGCAAAGCGGGCGATCTCAAGGGTGCTCAACGCCAAGCCGTCATGCCAATCATCGAAGCCAACAGAGGTACTGTTGCTGCGAGCGCAGCACCCGCAGCACCCGCAGCACCCGCAGCACCTCCAGCATCCACTCCAGCCAAGCAACGAAGCTCCCTGGGTACCAAGTCAGCAGATAGTGCTTCTGAAGACAAACCATCGTCGATTGGTCGCACGAAAGTACTTCGCAGAAAACCTGGACTTCAGCCTCCTCGCGCCGGCACATCAGGTATTGCCTCTCCTGCAGCAGCATCGGCAACATCCGATCAAGCACAAGCTCCAGTGTTGACAAAAGATGGCCGTGCAAAACAGATCCGTGCCAAAAAGGAAATTCGATGGCAATTTGACGTACCTAGATCTGATATTATTGACGGACTGCGAGCATCCTGCGAGGGCAATATCAGTGGAGAAATATTGAACTTGCTATTCAGCACGAGCCAATACGCAGAACGTGATCGACTGAATGGATTGACGTTGCTGGACGAATGCTTGGCAAATCCAGATCTATCGACAAGCAAATACAATGTGGATTTTGCAGATTTGAAACTTCGATATATTGCAAACGCAGATTTGATTTTCAAGTACCTCACTTTACGATTCTTTGATACAAACACAAGCATGCTGATCAAGTGTCTTGACCTGACTCACCATCTCGTGACATTGATGGATGAAGAAAGCTACCACTTGACAGAATACGAGGCCATCTCATTCTTGCCGTTCTTAATCAACAAGGTATGTTGTAACTTGTGCATACACATGTAAAATCGATTATGGGAAAGCTAAAATGATATCTTTTCTTTTTAAGATTGGCGATCCAAAGGAGGTGATGCGAACGAGGATACGAAACATTCTCAAGGCGTTTTGCCGGATCTACCCTGCCAGCAAGCTCTTCAATTATTTGCTGGACTCTGCAGCCAACTCAAAGAACGCCAAAGCTCGTGCAGAATGCTTGGAGGAAGTGGGCGCACTCATCCAAAGGAATGGCATCTCAGTTATGCTACCTAACAAGTCTCTACCTTTAATTGCTACCCACATTGGAGACCGCGATGCCGGTGTACGAAACGCTGCCCTGAACGCTATTGCACAAGCGTATATATTGATGGGAGACTCGGTCATGCAGCATGTCAGTCGCATTGGAGAAAAGGAAAAGGGCATGTTGGAAGAGAGACTCAAGGTAAAGCTTTAAAAATTGTTCAGCAATTATTAATGAGGGTAGATTGCTCATCAAATATGTAGCGAACGAAACCTTCGCCTAGTGTTATTGCTGAAAAGGAAGCACGAGCGCAACAGGAAGCAGAAGCAATGGAAGTAGACGAGTTCCCTACCGTTAGCCAGCTTCCAAGACTTCCTCGACCATCGCACGGAAAACCTCGTTCTATTCCACAACCACCTCCAGTGCAGCGAACATATGCACCTCCAGTCGAACCGATGGAAGACGTTACGGATGATTACGGCAACCGCTTGAACGAGAATGTCGGCGGTATGGCGGGTGTCAGCGAACCTCGAACACCACCTGGCCCAGCGTCCATGCGCCAACCTCGGTCAGCCACGCAGCATGCTTTCCAACAAGCTGTGCAAGAAGAGCGTCGTGACTACATTGTCGATTACTTGATCTCACAGATAACCAACGGTGATCCTCAGCCAAGCATAGAAGCACTAAAGCAACTAGACAAGTTGTTGAACTCCAAACCGGAACTGATACTGCCGGATATCGAAGCATTGGTCAATGCCATCACCTTGCAAGTTCGATTAGCCTACTCGGCTGTTGATGGACGTTCTCCAGCAATCACTCGACTCTGCAAGCATCTTGTCAATGCACTTGTATTGCTCTTTTCAAACAAAGAATTGGCGGGAGCTGTATCGCTTGATGCATTGCACCATCTGTTGGAGGAGCTTGCTCACAGATTATTGGATCAAAAGATGCTTTCCATGGAGTCTGGACCACAACTCTCGAAAGCTCTGAATGTTGCCATGGTCAAGGTTCTAGAAAACAGTCAGCGTAACCTTACATTCAGGTAAAAATTCAAAGATCTGTGAAACGAGAGAGAACTCTCGAAACAGTCCTGACTTCTTTTGGTACTTAGTGCGCTGCTATCTATTCTGAGCACCTGCGCTGCAGGATTGCGGCCAGGAGATTCACCTACTGCCAAGGAAACACGATACACAGAGCTTACAATGAAATGCTTGTGGAAGTTGGCAAAGACGGTGCAAGACAACTTGCGCAGCGGCATATTGAACCCAGATGAACTGCTGTTTGATATCAACAGATTCTTCATCACAACACCGCCAGCAGAGTGGAAGCGACGTGCAGCCGACAATGTACCTTTGGGCGAGATGCCTCTTCGAACCGTAAAGACCTTGCTACTCGAGCTTGTAAACGGACTTGGAGACTCAATTTTCAGTCATCTGACATTGATCGAGAACCCACAAGCCAGCAGTGTCTATCCATACTTGCATCATATGTTGGAAGCATGTCGCAAGAGGGAACGCAATCAACAAGCACAGCAACAAGCACGCGAAGAAAACCAACGATATTCGATGCAGTCGCAAGGCTCTCACCTTAGCCGACCTTCATCCATGTCATCGAACGGTATGGCACGATCCATATCAGTTGGTTCCTTCCCTTCCACAGACCACCCTGTAAACGACTCGATACCCTCGACATCCAACTCTCCACCACCGCCACCATATCCTGCTTTACCTGATAACACGTCTGTGCAGCCCATGCAAGTTGACGAGCCTGCAGGCGACAGGCGGATATCCGATTATGAAATGAACAACATGTTGACGCAGATATTCGTCAAGATTGGTACACGTGAGCAGACCAAACAGGTAAGGAAGGATATAATTCCGGCATTGATCTTGCTATTAACAATTCATTGTATTTGCTTTTTACAGGGCATCATTGAGCTTTACGAATTCCAAAAGAAGTATCCATCAGCTGAAAGCAAGGTGAATGCTTATTTGAGCCAAACGGGCACGTATTTCCAGAGTTACATTCGACGTGGTTTGAGCAATTTGGCTGCAGAAGACAATGAACTTCGCCAAAATGTGCAGCAGACTACTCCTCCCAGTGTTCCCAGCACACCTACCACTCTCCCGTCACATGTACTATCCTCACCGACCACGGCAACCAGCAACACAGACCAAGGAAGCTACCATTCTTCCTCCTCACCTAGAAACCCTTCACCGCCACTTGTATCCTCATCACCGACGCTTCAGGAACAGCAGCATCATCGCCAATCTTTTGATATAAACCGGCTGTCCTCTACTCCGGGTGTAAGGACAAGCATTCATGCTGGTAAGATTCCAAACGCCCTGTTTTTTTGAACCCTGAGTTTGTTGTGTCCTAATTTAGATCTATATTTCCTTATTCTTTTAGACGACGCGAGCGAAATCAAACAGAGACTGCTAAGATTAAAACAGAAATTCGGTGGAAAGCAAGGAAACTAATGACAACAACAAAGACTAATAAATCACATGCTCTATATATATTTCTTTTTTACTTTTGCAAAACGGTTTCGATATTATTGTTGCATATAGAGTAGAACATAGCACAGCGTCTTTATTAATGTTTAGATGTTTTTGGCAAGTAATGAAAAAGTTAATGAAAAAGTTTAATCAATTTCATTAAAGGAAAGCTGCAGCAACGACAGCAAAGATGACAATGGCCAATGAATTTTGCTTAAAATGGCTATCTGAAAGCATGACACTCTCGGCGCCGTTAGGGGTGGCAGTAGGGCTTTGAGTTGCGGAACCAGTGACAGAGGCCGAGGTCATGACAGATGAGGTGGCGGGTCTTGTCACAGCCGAGGGAGTAGCGGTGCTTGCCGGTGCAGTAGTGTACGATACGGACGTAGGCCCTTATTTTAGACAGATATCTTCTTTAGTACTTTTGCTCCGTCGAACTTTGTAAATAACCATTAGCTATACTTACAGTGCTGCTGGATACAATTGGAAAAGCAACTTTCATCACCTCGACAGCCTTCAATGCAGCTTTGAGTGGTTTCAACTGTATACAGGAAGGAAATCTTCTTTTTTAGCAATGGTTTCCACCGGCCAATCGTTAAATATCGATGTAAATACTGACCACAGTTGGCTAAGCAACCAGTGTCTGAAGGACTACAACTGCAACCCTGTCCAACGACAGCCTTGACAAGGACGAGCAACGCGAAGAAAACAAACAAGAAAGTTTGACGCATGATATTGTTTGGGAAAGAAATGGAGAAAGTGGAAAAGAAGTGAAGAAAAACCTTGACGTCCAATTGATGCCTTTTTATATCACATGTATTTCCGTTTTCAGAGAAACAATGAGTTGCATTGATACAATTGATAGAAGAAGAAGATTCTATCGCAACCAAAATGATT
>KK100025.1:48374-59073 GCA_000611695.1 Rhizomucor miehei CAU432
TTTGCTGCTGCTGAGCTTCATGCCAAATCGTAAACTGTCGAACCCAGCAACCCAAAAAGCCCTTCACCACCTTTTACAAAAAAAGAGATATGTCTACTACCACACCAGCAGTGCGAAAGTCTAGGTGGGAATCAGACGATGAGGAGGAAGAACAAGAGCGAAAACAATGGGAAACTCCAAAGAAGAAGCATAAGAAGCATAGAGACGTGACGCCTTCCTCCTCGTCTTCGCGATCTGCCACAACTGCATCTCCTACCACACAGCAACGACCAGCAACAGCAGCGGCAGCAGCGGCAGTGTTCCGACCACCGCAACCAGCGTTTACACAACTACCATATCTCACAGCTTGCCGGCACGTCGATGAATACGAACGCTTAAACAGGATCGAAGAAGGATCGTACGGCATCGTGTACCGAGCCCGCGATCGTCGGACAGGAGATATCGTCGCACTGAAAAAGCTAAAGCTCGACAAGGAAAAGAATGGATTCCCTGTGACGAGTTTGAGAGAGATCTTTACATTGATGAATGCAAAGCATCCAAACATAGTGAACGTACGCGAAGTGGTGATGGGCAATCATTTGGATCAGTAAGTCATCTGGCCAAAAACATAGCAAAATCATATGGGATAATAAACACTAAAAGCGATATACCTCCAGAGTTTTCATTGTCATGGATTTCATCGAACACGACTTGAAAACGTTAATGACCGAGATGCGCGCACCATTTTTACAATCTGAAGTCAAGACGCTCATGCTGCAACTGTTATCAGCAGTCGCTTTACTCCATGACAACTGGATCATCCATCGAGATTTAAAGACGAGCAACCTGTTGTTGAATAATCGAGGCGAGATCAAGGTTGCAGATTTTGGATTGGCAAGGAAATATGGCAGCCCATTAGGCAAAATGACTCAACTTGTCGTGACATTGTGGTACAGGTAAAAAAAAGAAATGGGAGAACTATATATGTAGCTTGCATAATGTCATTAACGAAACGAAACGAAACGAAACGAAACGAAAAATCAACAGAGCCCCTGAACTTTTACTTGGTGCAAAGGAATATACGACTGCAATCGACATGTGGTCGATCGGATGCATATTTGCTGAACTTGTAAACAACGAACCTCTCCTACCAGGACGAAGTGAGATTGACCAAATTGACAAGGTAAGAAGAGATATCTCACTTTTTTAAGATGAAGAGAAAATCTTACATACGAACGCAAAAAAGATTATACGGTTACTTGGCATGCCTGATGAAGAGATATGGCCTGGATTCTCGCAACTACCTCATGCCAAAAACATTGCTGGTTCTAGACACTCGTACAGTACTCTACGTAGTCATTTCCCGTACTTGACGGAGCAAGGAATGGATCTCATGTCAAAGCTGCTAACTTATGATCCGAAGAAGCGGATCACTGCGGAGGAGGCACTCAAGCATCCATACTTTAGGTAAACAGCAAGGTCAAAAAAAGACGCAGGGCTCAGCTGTGTTCTTAACTTTTTACTTGTATAGTGAAAGTCCTTTACCCAAAGATCCAGCATTGTTCCCGACTTGGCCATCCAAGGGATCAGGGGAAAAGTAAGTGCTGGTGCTTTCCACACAACATCTTTGGGAAGATGCGCCCCCCCCAACTCACACATGATTTACCTTTTAGGAAAAAAGTATACAGTCCTTCAGCTCCTCAAGCTGTGCACGGTGCAGACGAGCAGGATATAGATACGGGTCTAGAGGGAACAATATTTGCTGGACAATCAGACACTGCAGGATTCCGATTAAAACTTGCATAGGAGAGCAAGAGAGAAAAAAGATCTGTACATTTTCATTCAAGTACTGTAAAAAGGGGAGACTTTGGAGATTGGTTGTAAGGGGTAAAATATTGCATTTCTTTCTTCTTCTTCTAAAAGACAGTGTGTCTGTCAGACATGACGCGAACAATGCAGCCTGTTCCAGCGGCTTCCGTCAACTACGTGAGAAAGATAATAATGAGTATGAGTGGATATCATCTTTGTGGTGTTATACGGATTTTGGCACTCACTTTTTCATGCCACGTCAAGATGACACCTGGGTTGTAAAGCTCTGGTTTTGCAAGGCCCGCATAAAGATACTTCATCAACAGATCCTGTTGATCAATGCTGAGAGACTGAATAGCTGCAGGAATATCACCGGCACGAAATAGGTTTAATACATCCAGGACTGTTTGGGTACTGATAGCCTAAAGTTTATACAAGTTGAAGCAAAAGACATAGCAACGCACCAAGTAGAGAAGACTCCTTTTTTACCTTGGCTTGTTCCAGATGACGGCCATACGGAGGATCCTCCAAGGCGCGCAACAATGCACCGTTCAAGTCACCCCTAGAAAGCGGTGAGTGTTCGTGAGGAGGTCGTATGCGAGAGCAAAACTCCATGGAGGGAACTTCATCAGTAGTTACTTTGTTAATAAGTTGCGCACGTCCGTGCTTCGTGTTTGTGCGAGACTCGTCACTTGCTCTGCGGGCAGAGTCGATTCAAAGGCTGCCAGAATTTCGTCCTCTGTGTACGCGTCCTCATCGTACTGGTCAATGTCGATCGTTCGCCAAGACATCTTTTCTTTTTTATGTGCTGGTTCTATTCTCGGGAACCCGCTCGTTAGGTCGTTTCGTGCACAACCAAGTACAGCTTGCAGACGTCATGTTTCGATCTCCGGTTCAATGTTGGGCTCGTTGTCCGCATTTCCACAGCGCATTGCTGCTGCGTCGACCTTTTCCCGTAGACTGCGTGGATCAGTTAACTAGTACTCAAAATGGGTATTCCCAAGTTTTTTCGATGGATTAGGTATATAGTACATAACCTTTCCAGGTGTACACCTTTAGAGAAGCTGTACACATGCAGAAATGATCTCTGTTCTCCTAATCCTCTGCATCGTTGCTTAGTGAGCGTTACCCAATGTGCTCCCAGCTCATTACAGAGAATCGGATACCGGAATTCGGCAAGTTTATTATATTAAAAGCTCAATATATTACAGCTAACAGGAAAAGGGGCCTTCAGATAATTTGTACCTTGATATGAACGGCATCGTGCACAACTGTTCACATAGCAACAATGACAATGCACACTACCGAATCTCTGAAGAAGAAATCTGGATCGGCATTTTCAACTACGTTGATCACCTATTTTCAAAGATCAAGCCAAAGAAGCTGTTTTTCCTTGCTATTGATGGTGTGGCACCGCGTGCAAAAATGAACCAGCAACGCTCTCGTCGATTCAGGACAGCCAAGGATGCCGAAGAAACTCGTCAGCGTGCTCTAAAGAAGGGCGAGGTCCTCCCTGAAGAGCCACCCTTTGATAGCAATTGTATCACGCCAGGTAAAAATAGTTCAGCCATGATTTTTTTCATTGTGTTTGTATGGAGGAACTGGATTAAATGGTAAATTACCTAGGCACCGAGTTTATGGCAAAACTGACGACTCAGCTTCGTTATTTTATCACAAAGAAAGTATCTGAGGACGTCAATTGGCAGGGGGTGGAAATCGTCCTATCTGGACCTGAAGTACCTGGTGAAGGCGAGCACAAGATTATGGAATATATTCGACTTGCCAAAGCGCAACCCGATTACAATCCTAATACGAGACATTGCTTATATGGCTTGGATGCTGATCTCATCATGCTGGGCCTGGTGAGTCATGATCCCCACTTTGCACTTTTGCGAGAAGAGGTGACGTTTGGAAAGGCTGGAAAGAAAAAGAAGAGCAGGCAAGTAAACATATAAGAGATATTACTTCTTTACTGTGGCTAACAGGTATTTTGAATTATCGATTAGCTTGGATACCCAGAACTTTTACTTGATGCACCTTTCATTGCTACGCGAATATCTCGATTTAGAGTTCTCATCTTTAAAAGAGACGCTTCCATTCAAATACGACCTAGAACGCATCATTGACGATTTCATTCTACTTGCACTATTTGTTGGAAATGACTTCTTGCCACATTTACCAAGCTTACATATCCACGAGGGTGCACTTGGATTAATGTTCAACATCTACAAGAGAGTATTACCTACTGAAGACGGATATTTGCAAGATGGCGGCATTGTACATCTTGGACGGTTACAGAAAGTATTGGATGAACTTGGTCAAGTTGTTGAAAAAGAAAGCTACGAGCATGATTTGGCAAACGACCTTTACCTTGCTGGAAAACGAGAGAATGGAATGGGTCAAAAAGAACTTTTGGCTACGCTCGAGAAAAGAAAGAAAGGGGATATACGCAAGTAGTAGCGATGGACATGAATGATTTATGCGGGATACTCACGGACGGTGTCTATCTAGTTATTACCGAGACGCAGAAAGGTCTATTCAGGCAAATCAAGGAATTCATCATGACGCATAGTCCTGCAAACCCTGGTGCACTGCATTTTCCTCCGGAGCTTAAAGCTCGAGACCGCGCATTTATTGAACGCGTAGCAGAGGATTTTAATCTACATTTTGCGACGGAATATTCCAACGAGGACGATTCAAAGCACGTGTACATTGAATTTCACGAAAACGAGGAAGGTGAAGAAGACACGTCCGAAGAAGACGATGAAACGGACGAAGAGGCCATTGCAGCCCGCGATCGTGTTTTGCAAAAATACGAGAATGCACAGACTATACCTGATCAGTTGACTGAAGAGGAATTTAATCAGCAAGAACAAGAGAAATATGAGGAAGGTCTTCGAGAATGGAAGAGAGAATACTATCATGTACGTCCACTCTGGACATGGATACACGACTAAATATCATCATTTGCTTACGAATCGCATTGTAGGAAAAAATGAATATTGATATCGACGACGAGGAACAAATGGAAGCATTGCGAAAGGCATACGTTACTGGTATCCAATGGGTTCTTCGGTACTACTACAACGGTGTAGCATCATGGGGTTGGTTCTATCCGTATCACTATGCACCCAAGATTACGGACTTGGTTGGCATTGAGAAGTATCAAGATCAGCAGTTTGAGCTTGGAAAGCCGTTCCGTCCCTACGAACAGCTCATGGGTGTACTTCCTACACTTAGCAAGAAGCTTTTACCAAAGGCTTACAGAGTACGTTCTTATCATTGCGTCTAATGCCCGAATGGTCCTGACGATATGGTTTTTTCTAGGAATTGATGACAGATCCGTCCTCGCCAATTTTAGATTTCTATCCCAACGATTTTGAACTGGATATGAATGGAAAACGACAAGAATGGGAAGCGGTCGTAAAGATCCCGTTCATCGATGAGAAGCGTCTGCTCGAGGCGATGAAGAGATATGAACACCGTTTGACAGAGGAAGAGAGGAAACGTGCCGAATTTGGAGAAAGCTATCGATTTGTACACGACGATTCTCTGGCGGATGCCAACGATGGCCAGGGCACTGTATACCCAAGTCCCTTGCCTGGTATATTCCCGGATATTCATCACTGTCTTGCTCGAGAAGAAATCTTCCATCTTCCTACGCTGGATGGTGGTTTGACATTCAGGAAGCACCTTTTGGATGGTGTCAAACTGGGCAAGGAAGCATTGTCTGGTTTCCCCTCTTTGCACACGATCCCACATCACGGCGAACTCAAGTTCCACAATGTCAATGTTTTCCAAATGGAGAGCAAAAACGAAACAATGGTTGTCGTTCTCAAGAACAGATTCCAAGACACCAACATTGAGGATATTGCCAAATTGCTCTTGTACAAACGAGTTTATGTCTGTAAGTATCATTGATACCACATCTCTCATAACTTTGCCACTCTTGCTAACATTGCCGTTCAGTCTATCCATACTTGCAAGAAGCCGTCGTTATTGGAGTTTCCAATGAGACTTCAAAATATTACGTAAAAGTAGTCAAAAATCAGAAGCAAATTCGCGAGCACTTCATGGATGACGAGGAAAAGCAAGATTGGAGGAAACGCACTGGACGGGTTGAATACATGAGCAGTAAACGTTTCGGTCTCGATATCGGCAAGACCGAGATAGCTGTTCATGTTTGTACGCTCCGTGGCATGAAAAAGACAGCAGATGGTGCATATGTCAAGGAGTATGTGAATCCTGCTCAAGAAGATTTGGTGCCTATCCAAACTGTGGTCGTCAAAGTTGCAAACCCTGATCCTCGCTACATTGAAAAACCACCTCCACCTGTCCAAGAAGAGTTTCCCGTCGGCAGCCATGTGTTCTTTCTGGGCAACATGTATTACGGCTCTCTTGCCACTGTCGTTGGTCACAAGAAGAAAAATCGGGTGGATATCGCATTGATAGTGCCTCAGAACGCTCAAGATGCAGTGGAGCCTTCATTCGGCCGATTCCTTGCCAAGAAACAAAACAATACGATAGAATACATGCCATCGTATGCATTGAGCAACGCGCTCAACATTGATCCCTTGGTGCTTTCCAAACTGACGTCGTCGCTCACTGTTATGGGCAAAGGCATGCAGCGTATCAATCTTGGATTGAATCTCAAGTTTGAGGCCAAGCAACTCAAGGTTATGGGATACACGCGCAAGAACAAGAATGGACAATGGGAATTCTCTAAGAAGGCCATTGAACTTATTTGCGACTATATAAAGGCATTTCCCAAGTTTGTAGAGTTGCTGCATTCACCAAAAGGAAATGGTAAGCCTCTGCACGTGGAGCTCACTCATTTAGTTTCAGTTAGCTGATTCCTTCTCTGCTTAGGCATGCTTCAAGTGGAAGATATGGTGTGGACGGATAACGGTCAAAAGGAAATTTTGCAAATGCGGCACTGGCTCAAGGAAAGGAAAGTCGACGAATTGACACGGGCTCCACTGGATGCTGAAGAGCTTGAAGAGGTTCGATGAGAAAGAGAGAATTGATACTTCGAATAGCTGGCTAACCTCTTGATTCTGATTAGCCATTCGTGAAAATGATTGAAAAAATGGCAACTCAGTACACTGAGAAATACGATAGCTTAAATTTCAAAAAGGTTGTTTTGCAGCACTGCCCCAGGAGTATCTTGCTCAAGCCAGCAGATGCGGAAGCCAAGCTGCATACGCAAAGCTTCAAGCTCGGCGACCGTGTAGTCTATGCACTTGAAGCTGGTGTTGTCCCATTTGCTGCCAAGGGCACTGTTGTCGGTGTACAGCAAAAGGTGGTCGACATTGTATTTGACACGAGCTTTATGGGTGGCAAAGATTTGGAAGGAAGGTCAGTATAAACGAGGAAGAAAATTGTGAAGCATCTTTTCCTTTGTGCTGATAATATTGTACAAAAATGTAGGTGTTCCAACTTCCGTGGTATCTCGTTGCCATACTCTAGCGTCATCAATTTATCGTACCCTGCCTTCACACAGCAACCACAGGCTCAACAGACTGGCCATCCTCACAACAACAGCAACAACCGCTATCACAACACCAATGCCCACAGCAACGGTGTGCGTGGTAGTTATAGTCATCATCATAACAAGTATCACAAGTAATGTCTGTAGTCATTGCAATAAAGAACGTTGTGTAAACTTGCTTTGCTTGTAAAAAAGAAGAGTATTTCAATATGTGAGTTCATGCCCTTCGGATTGTGTTTCACAAAGTTACCTTGAAAGCCACTTCACTGGGAATTTTTGCTGGACCTCTTCTCTTTCGACACCACATGGAAGTACAACCGGGTACATTGAGCTCAACTATTCTCGGAGGCGGTAGCAACAACTCCTCTGCACAACTTGACAGTGGTCTGGACAGCTTGTTTAAGAATAGTGTATGTTGAGTACCTTTTTGCAGATCACCTTGTGAATCGACGATTGACTGGATCGATTTAGGCTGGCCCAAGTTCCGTGGCAACACCTCCCAAACCAGTACAGGATGTTGGAGAACTGCTCAAGCAAGCCATCAAACAGAAAAAAGCGGCTAGTCAGAGTAAAGAACAGGATTCAGCAAAAAAGACTCGAAAGGTAAAAAAAAGAAAAGGACAGCATCTTTGTGACAAAGGGAGGAATACTGATATGAATATATGTTTTACAGCGAAAAGCAAAAGAAGTCGATGACGATGACGATGACGATGAAGAGGGAGACAAGGAGAATGACAGTGACGAGGAACAACAACAGAGACGAGCCGAAGCAGAGAAGGAAAAAGAACGACGCACGGTGTTTGTGGGCAATGTACCCAAAGAATGCATTGAAAAGAAGAACCAAAAGGCACTCAAGCGCAAGTTTGCAGAGTACGGCCAGATCGAGTCGATGCGGTTCAGATCTATTGCATTTTCAGAACCTATACATCGGAAAGCTGCCTTCATCAACAAGAAACTACACAGCGATCGGCATGCACTGAACGCCTACATTGTCTTTAAAACAAAAGAGGCAGCCGATAATGCGCTTGCTGCGAATGGTCATGTATTTATGGATCGGCATTTGCGAGTTGACAATGCAGCTGAGCCCAAGGTAAAAAGAAAAAAAGAAATGATTTTTTAGTAGTGCTTGCGGAAATGTTAAAAAGTAATTATACAGCCACATGACCGCAAACGTTCCGTGTTTCTTGGCTCTTTGCCGTTGGATGTGGAAGAAGAAGAACTCTGGGAGTTTTTCAAAGACTGCGGCGAGATTGAAGGTGTTCGAGTTGTTCGAGACAAGGCAACAAACCTGGGGAAAGGTATCGGCTACGTCGAATTCAAGAGTCGAGAATCGGTTGCGCTTGCCCTGGCATTGGATGACAAGACATTCAGAGACAAGGGCACCATCCGTGTGCAAAAATGCAAGATACCCGGACAGGAAAAGACCAAGACAAAGATCAGTCCAAAGCAGATTGTCAGTGGAGGAAGTAAGTCAAAACTACAACAACAGCGGCACCAGCAAACAAGCAGCATGAAGAAGAACCAGAAGAAGAACAGCAAGGAAGCGGCAGCGACGAAAACACCGAAAGCATTTGAAGGTGTGCGTGCATCAAAGAAGGTCGGCGAGCTTCACAACAAAAAGAACAAGACAAAGAGCAGTAGAAAGAAGCAGAAACGTTCCTAAAACCGTGTAGTTTTGTATAAACATTATTTCTTCATTTAATTCAATGGATGAATAAGAGGGACCTTTGTAGCTGGACAGATGAATAAGGTATACACGAGCCAATGGCGTGATGGATGACAGGAAAATCTGATGTATAAGAGTCGACGGATGTACGACAGATGTACAAATATTGTTTAGATGTGGGGAGTTGGCAAAGGTCTGCAAATGATTACCTTGGCACATCGCGTCAAAGGATTAAATCAATCTATACTCTATTATGGTGCTTCTTCCTATTGTGGCTATTTCCAGGCTACCCTTTCCTCCGTTTAAATCGATGTCACCGCAAACCCTGCGTGAGTGGGTCAAACAGTCATTTGAAAACTGGTTCACTACTAAGCCAATGCGAAACGGCTAAAAAATCCCTCTACAATTCGTAACTGTTAAAGATATTTGACACCTTTACAAGAAGCTATAATCCCAGAGTGGCTACTACTTGTTAGCAATCTTCCCGCTTTGTCTTGTATAAATCCTGCGAAAGAACCTAACATCCCTGGCCTTGTCTGCTAGCCGCTACCGTATATTGGGCAACAATATAAGCGATGCAACTTTGAGGGCCTCGACCACCGACAGCGCGAACACAGAAAAATCGATGAAGTTTCAAGTGTACCGCACCACCACCCATACCGTGTCGTCACTATACTTGCTACTTCAGACGTTGCATTCTCATGTCTAGCGTACGTCATGTTTGCCACCTTACACGCAGTTGTTTGGTCATGAAAGCCAAGACAAGAACTTGGATTCTTTGAAGAAAAGTTCTCCCATAAGCGACACATGCATCATTAGGAACCGTTGTCCTCGTCAGTCCTCAATGATATCTAACCTTGCTTTGTCTATGAGTACATTAGTTAGTACCTGGTATTTGTAAAAGACATGCCATGAAATGCACACAGTCAGGGAGCAAGGCAGTAAGCTGCTAACTTGACTTTGCTCGATATTGCTTGATCGACACCAGATGACGTCTTGTTGACCCTTATTTTAGTCTCCCTTTTCTTATTCATACTTGGCATTTCCTGTTAATCACAAGCAATATGCTGGGAACTCATAAACGATCGCTGCTAGGTCGCCGCGAGAGGCTGCGCTGAGCGACGGTACCCGTCCCCCTTTCAGCCGCGACTCTACAAAAGAATCACGGAGCCGAGGAGTAAGCAGATACACACCATGCCTTGAGACAAGTCATGGTGGAGACAATGCGTCAATAGCAAGGCTGTCCGAAGTTAAAATCCCCCAATTAAGTCCTGAGCCAGCTCTCTTTTATAACAAGCGAAAATAGACACGCAGACAGAGTAATGCACGCTGCAAAACTAAAGCGACAATGAGAATATGCCTGCCAAAGGTAAACTAAAGTTATATCTACTCCAAATGGGCTTGGGTTCTTGATTAGCGTGACTTGGGAAGTCCGCTAAGAACGTATGCGTCTAGATGGGAGAACTTTTCTTCAAAGAATTTAAGTTCTTGTCTTGGCTTTCATGACCAAACAACTGCGTGTAAGGTGGAAAACATGACGTACGCTAGACATGAGAATGCAACGTCTGAAGTAGCAAGTATAGTGACGACACGGTATGGGTGGTGGTGCGGTACACTTGAAACTTCATCGATTTTTCCTGTGTTCGCGCTGTCGGTGGTCGAGGCCCTCAGAGTTGCATCGCTTCGCTGCAGGTGTATCGAGTCCTTCCATTCGGGTCTTTTGGCCCTTGGTTTGGATCGATTTCGCACCTTGA